>PVIW01005122.1:0-112500 GCA_004026585.1 Noctilio leporinus
TTGGGGGGGAAGGGGGGGGGGGGGAGGGGGACAGAGGGGAGCAAAAAGGGGATGGATGTAATACAACAACAATAAAATTAAAAAAAAAAAAAGAGTTGGTTCTACAGGAAACCATAGTATTTCGCATTGCTGTGGAGGGAGCCCAGGCTGGGGGAGAGGAGAGATATGGCAGGGGAAAGTCAGCATGGGTGGGAGGCACACTGGGCCACTTGGGAAAAGTAGGTGCCAGTAGTTTCTGGAAAGAGGGAATATACAGCCAGGAGAGTTTGTTGCTAGGACTCTCACCATGTGGGGAAAATAGATGGTCCTTGGAGGATGAGACAGTCTTAACTCACTAGAAAAGTACAAGGCCCTTAAGAAATGCTCATTAAAAGAATTATGTCTGAAGAAAATACTGTGTCCATGAGCCACCTTCTCCTCTGTTGGAAAGCACTACAGCACTTATTCATTTTCTGGTCCAGGTCAGGGAAAGGGTCAGTAGTCAGATTATGCCACAATAATCTGACCCTAATGCTTCCAAAGCTTGGGAATTACCTGCTCAGAAATTTCAAAGCCTTTGGTTAGGAATTTTGGTTTTTCATTAACATTTATGGGACTTAACTTTGTTAAATTAAATTACACATATTATTTACCAAGCCATCGTCTCCGATTAAGATCATAATTAGCTTCCATATTCTCTCAAGTATTTATTAGCACCTCTATGAAGAAGAGCTTAATGAGAAAATTCAGAAATGCACCCACATTAACAAGGGGGAGCCCACAGGGCTGATTTGAAATATGTAACAGGAGGGTGGAAAGTAATGAGAGTTCATGTTAAACACAGAACCAGTACTGACTGTCTCAGATCCAATGGCCCTTGAAGAAGAGTATGAGCCAGCTAGGAAGACTGGGTACTTTTTCCTTGGCAGGTCATAGAAACAAGAAGTTAATGTGTACAATAGCGGGGGCAACAGGCCTTGACAGAATGATGGCCAGTAACAACAATGTTAACTGCTCCTATCGTTTGGCAGATACTTTCTGTGTATAAAGCATCATAGAAGGAACTCTGTAAGTATTGTGCCAGTTCATACCTACTGAAACCTTATGAGATTAAGTATTGTACTCAGCTACACTTTACTGATGAAAAATGTGAGGCTCAAAGACGTACAGTAACTTGCCTAAGGTCAGATGGCTAGTAAGGAGCAAAGAGACCTGAATCCTGGTTGAGAAGAGACATGTTCCTCTAGGTGTCAGGAGACTGATGTAAAGCAAAGAGGTTCTGGCTACAATGGTGCTTACTGCTAAGACTGCGCAGCTGATGCAATAATGGCTTGGACCAAGGGTGACAAATACATGGCATATGTACTGCTGGTCACTCCCTCTAGTTGTTGCCATGCCAGACATCTCTAATTTGCCATGACACCCTCTCCAGCTAAACACAGTTGTAGCCTTAGAATCCTCATCACAGCACTCCAGGCCACACCTAAGTCAATCAGACTGACACGTGCAATAGAGTGTCTTTGCCATCCTGGTGTAGATGTTGCATGAACACATGGATAACAAAGAACTGGGCTTGGAGTTTAGGGGACTGAGCTTTGAATCCTCGTCCTCCCTCTTCAAGCAATTTCACCATGTGTGAAATCTGAAGGATTGTGAGAATTAAATTAAAGTGTCAAAGGGCAAACCACAGTGCCTACAGTAGAATAAGTCCCAGGAAATCGTTTGTGTCCTTCTTTCATAAAGTAATCAACATGTTTAGACCTGGGTCAAAGGCAAGAGTAGATTTCTTAGAATGTCTTCTAAAAACGTCGTGCTGGAGAAAGGCAATGTCAAAAGAGCCTGGATCCCAGGCAATGCATAAAGAATTTCAAGGTCTAGGGGCGAGGACCTGTGGTGATGAGAGTGACAGATGTTAAAAAGCAGCCTAGTGAGGTTTGGAGAGGGGGCCCCATGGAAGAGAGGACAGGAAGCCAATTCTGTCAGCAACTGAGAATCCCTGGATACAAATCCAAACCTATACTAGCCAAGGTTATCCAGCCAAAGGATCCTGAGGTGAGGCTTCAGTATCCCAGGGACAAAGAACATGTAGTGACAAACAGAATATGTCTTTTTCACCATTTCATTATTTTCCATTTAGGTTGTGATGGGTTTTGATTTGCCCCTAGTTTTCTAAAGTTGAAAAATGCCAATTTATTTATTGGCATTTTGTATTGTCAATACAAAATGTATTTATCTGAAGAAGAGGACTGCCCACACCAAAAACAAAACAAAACGAAACAAAAACAAAAAAGGTGGGGTTTCAGAGTGGCCTAAATGTCAGGAGTCTTGAGGACAATGATCATCTTGGGGGAGAATGAAGAAAAGCCATGGAGCTGGAGAAGCCAGAGAGGGACAGTTCAGAGCATGGACGGAAGGTGTCCAGGGAAACAGACAGCAGGAACTGAAAGATCTTTCCCTGTTTTGATTTCAGTCTCCTGCCAGATTTAAGTAGACCACCAAACGTCCCTCTTGAGTCCTCGTGTCCTCTTATTTACCCTTTCCAGGTCTTGACCTTGAGTTATTGGAGGTGGGGGACATCTAGAAAGAGCTCTAGTGATAGAGGTTAGCAAGGCAGTGATCTCAGCTTGGAATACCATATCTGGGCAGCAGAGTATGACCTAGGTCTTAGGGAGAAGGAACTAGGTTTAGTTCCAGGTGGGTGTATTAGGCTCTTCCGATGGAAAGGACTGGAGGCTTTCCTGGATCACCTCAAGTCAGTAGATGCATGTGGTTTTGGTAAGGAAAAAAATATTATAAGGAAGAACATGGAAATAAGGCAGTTAGAAATCATAAAAATAAAGTAAGGCCTCGTGGGTACCAAGCAAAGTTGAACAATCAGGCCTTGAAGAAAAACAGAAATTGAAGTTTCACTGGATTCTGCAGACATCAAAGCTAAAAGACAGGACCAAACCCAAGTAACTCTAGTGATCAGAACAGATTGTCATCCTCACCAGTTCTCATTTCACCAAAGTGTTTTCTACTCCACGTGTCTGTTTCTTTGTGTTTATTTACTTCTGAGGCTGTGGTCCAACCCCCTCACTCTACTCATGCCTTTGGATTACTTAGTTTACTCATAAATGGCACTTACTCATGATTGCTCATGTACCCTACCTCCCCATGATCCCTCCCTGTGTCAGTTTTTGCTTCTAACGCCAACTGAAACATTCTCTCTAAAGAGTCTCATAGCTCACATTCCTAGTAGAGAAAACCTAATTGCTTCAGCTCAGCACAATTGTCTTGTTGAAAAGGGCTTTTTAAGTCAGATGACCTCATAGATTGTCTGCCCTGGGTTATCCAACTATGAGAGCAAGAGTTTCTCATCAAAGGTAGCTCGTGACTATGCAAATGTGCACCTGCTCTATGTCCTCTCTCTGTCCAGACTGAAAGCTCCCAAAGGGCATGGCATGGACATTGAGACTCTGTTACTACCTCCTGTACCAGTTATGGATGCACCTGAGGACTGTGTGGGAAATGGTCTGCCAGCCTCAGAAGTCAAACACATCACTAATAATTCCAGTTATGTAGACTTCCTATGGCCAGGAATTCTTTCTCATGGTATTCCCATAGACAGGATCACATTTAATCCTTCCAACAACTTTTAAAAATAAGTTGTTCTGTCCATTTTACAGATAAGGAAAGTAAGATTTAGTTAAGCACCTGGTTCAAAGTCACAAAATTAGGCAATAACGTATGGCTTTTGGAGCCCTTCAGGGTTTTGGCCATCCCAGCACAGACTCCTGTAACAACTGGGTGATTGAACTGAGGGAGAGGGAGTCAAACAGGAAAGTCTGCTAACAGTCTTCTAACTCTCTGTAAGAAGGTCAGGAATGTGACCAAGGGAGTTTCAGCTCCTGGACTTGTGTGCTCTTCTCCTCTAGCCCAAGCTGACCAGGAACTCAGCTGGCACTGCATGTCTGGTGGGGTGGTTCCTTTCTGTGCTGTTGCTTTGAGGAGGAGGGGATGTGCTCAAAGCAGGAGGATGTCGGAGTACAAAGAGGGACCGTTATGTCTGGTCTCATCACCCTTCTCCTCTCTTTTGCTCTCTTTCTTCTGCTTCTGCTTCTTTCTATATGTCTTGTTGCCTCAGTGCCAAGATATCTAACATCAACCAGCTAGTCTCTCAAAATCCCCAAGACAATTGGGCCCACCTGTCTGGACACCAGGATCTTTTTTCTCTTCTCCTGCTCCCAACTCCTCCCCTCTCTCCTCCCATCAAAACTTTTACAATCTCAGAGCCTCTCAGCTAGGAAACTGGAAAGCAATCAAAATAAGCCAGCTCGCACAAAGTTAGGTATAAACCAAACAGGTTAGTAATTGGGGAGATTTCTTTTAGTAAACATATGTTGAGAGTCTACCCTCATCACTGGGTCTCAACTTGACTTCCAAGTATTTGGCTTCTATAATAATAGCTCTCCTTCTGGATAACTTACCCACCATGTATGTCTAATTACCATGTGATGCAATAAAGATATGAATTTACTTTGCTCAAAAATTTGTGTCATTACAACACCAAACTTGATGTACTATATACATTGAGTCTTCGGACCCATATATGTAAAATGAGGGATATAGATTAGATTAGTGTTTCCCCACCTGGCTGGCACTAGGAACCACTGGTTGGCATTTAGAAATAAAGAAGCCTAAACCCCTGAAGTTCTGATCTGGTAGATCTTGCTTTGGGCTCCCAATCTGTATTTTTTTTTTCCCCTTAGTTTCCCAGGTGTTTCTATTGCATCCAGTGCAAGGATTGGCATTTGGGAAACTCTAGAGTGGGTCATGTCTGGGATCCTTCCCAAAACCCATTTATTCATTCATTGATTCATTCACTGCAGAAGGGGCACTAGTAGAGATGAGGCTAGAGAGAAGCAAGGAACAGATGTGCCAGACATGTAATACATTTTAACAAGATTAGAATTCATCTCAAAAGCAGCAGGAAGACTTTGGAGGGGTTTAAGTCAGGGAGGCCTTATCACATTTTGTACAGCATGGAAGCTGGACTGGAGGTGGGAGATGAGAAAGAGGCTCGCTAATCTGCCTGAGACGAAGAGGCTGACCTGGATTGGTGTAGCAGTGGCAGTGAGAGTGGCGGATGGGCAGATTGGTGGCATTCAGAAAGTAGAATTGGGCAGGACCAGAGGATTTTTTCCTTTCAGACCTGGATTATTAAGAATGTTGTGGTTCTTTCTTGGTCAGTTCAGTGAAATTTTTACTCAATTGCTGGTGAGTCAGAGAAGCAGGGACAGCAGAGCATCCATTCTAGAGGCAGCCTAACAGAGGTGCAGGAGAATGCTAGAGCTTGGTGCCAGTAGTGGTGGCCACGAGTGTCCCTGCAATAATGAAGCTTTCACGGGACTGCTGCATGGGCTAGATTTGGTTGAAGTCCAACAGCATCTAGCTCTTTTGTTACTGCCTGTTTGACAAGCCTGGTTCTCTAATTGCCCCTGTGATTCCGTAAGCTACTGAACTATTCTCAATGAATTGCTTCTCTGCTTACACTGCCCAAATTGATTCTTACATCCATGGTCCCCATTGGAGACAACTAGGCTGTGAGCAGCTGAGAACAGCCCTCTGCCATGGCGAACACACGTAGAGGAGCAGGTTGTGAGGGAAAGACTCCCAGATGCTGCTGGCTGGCTCATGAGCTCAGCTCCTGATTTGCTTACCCTCAAAAAACAAAACAAAACAAAACAAAACAAAATACCTTGGATTGAGCGTCTCTTCACTATGAGAGTTAAAAACAACAACAACAAAAAAACTGTACAGCTTCATTCAAATCTGAGTGGTTGAATGGTCCTTGCATAGGCAGACTATCAGAAACATCCCTGTTCCATTCTCATCTTCTGGAAGAGGAAGCTATTTAATAGTCTCCCCAGGGCCCTCCCAAATTAATGATGTTCTTGACATCCCCAGGCTATTGGAAGTAAATGACACCATGGATGAGAAAGTACTTTATTATCTATAGAAAAGGCTGAAAATTTTCCTAGGCAGTACATACTAACTGTGCAAGGAAGGACCCCCCCCCCCCCAAAAAAAAACAAAAAACAGAATTTATTTATTAAAATATGTATGTTACATGTTTAAACTTCAGTCACCTTCAAAGTATTCTCCATTTGATGCAATCCACCTATTAAGACATTTTTCCCACTTCTCAAAACAGTTTTTGAACTCATCAGTTTTGTTGCCTTTTAGTGCTTCTGTCATTTTTTTGTTTCACCTCTTCCATATCCTCAAAACATTTTCCTTTGAAGACTTTTTTCATCCAGAGAAACAAACAAACAAACAAATACAAAATGTCACTGGGGATGTGACTGGGTGAATAAGAAAGGTGGGGCATGGGAATCAAAAAGTTTATTTGGTCAAAAACTGCTGAACACTCAACATGGTGTGGACAGGTGTGCTCATAAATCACTCATCCTGAAATAGACAAACACTTTGAAAGAGTCTTCAAAAAAAAATTCACTGAAGCCAATTTTTATTTTGGGGGTGGGGGAAACCCTTTGTACTTCCCTAAATACAACTCCATAAATTATATAGAAATCTATTATTTTCTACATTCAATCACTTTTCCACCTACTTACCTGGTAATTTCCAAGATGTTTTATTTTGTTTTCATATGTATGGAAACTGCAGTGGCCCCTGAAAAGAAGGTTTATATTTTTTTGTTGTAATAAAATACACATAATATAATTTTACCATCTTAAGCCTTTAATTTTTTTAATTTTTATTTTTCAATGTATTGGTTAGTTTTTATTTTAAGCTTCATAAAAAAGTATCATGCAGTATATAAACTCTAGAACTTGCCTTTTTTCACCCAATATTATATTACCAAGATTCATCTATGTAGTTGTGACTAGCAGAGATTTATACCTTTTTTTAAAAAAAGATTTTATTTATTATTTCCAGAGAGAGAGGAAGGGAGAGAGGCAGAGAGGGAGAGAGACATCAATGTATGGTTGCCTTTCACTTGCCTCCAGCCACAGACCTGGCTGGAGACCTGGCTTGCAACCTGGTTATGTGCCCTGGCTAGGAATCAAACTAGTGACCTTTGGATTTGAAGGCCAGTGCCTTATCCACTGTGCTACCAGCCAGGGCCGATTTATTCCTTTTTATTGCTATGTAATATTCCATCATGTGAATGTCCCCCTCTTTGCACTTCATCTTAACCCTTTTTAAAGTGTACAGTTAAGTAGCATGAAGTACATTCACATTTGTTGTACAACCATCACTACCATTCATGTCCAAAGCCTTTTCATATCCCCAAAGTAAAACTCTGTACCTTCTAAACTAACTCCCTATTCATTCATCTCTCTAGCCTCTGGCAACCCTCTCCACCCCACTGTCTGACTTCTCTGGGTACTTCATACAGGTAGAATCACACAGTATTTGTTCTTTTGTGACAGGATTATTTTGCTTAGCATGTCTTCAAGGTTCATCCATTACGCAGCATGTGATAGATTTCATTCCTTTTTAAAGCTGAATAATATCCCATTGTATGTATATACAATATTTTGTTTATTTATTCAGCTACTATGAACATGGTGTAGAAACAAAAAGGAAAGTTATATATTTTCTATGATCTCTTCTGTCAAGTAATTAAATAAATTTGTAAAATTGTGCTTCAATTTATCTGTTTGACAGTTCTGAAGAATTGTATAATAAAATTTCACAATATGGGTCACACTTGTAGTCTTTATTGTTCTGAGCTAGGAAGATGCAAAGAACATCTATAGATGTTGATTTCACACTGATGTAGAATAGCCCACTATAGTCCATTCACAAGGAAATCATTCTTTAAGGGTAAATTGCACATGCAGATGTCAAAACTCTCAGGTAACTCTCTCTGCTCCCCTTTCTTAGTCATAAAGAGTGCCTGACCCTCAGCCATTTTGTTAAAAGGACCCTTTCCTTCCCCACCCCTCCTTTGGGAGCACTAGCCTAAACTTCCTTCAGTCCCCTTGCTAGATTATTCTGGCATGGGGCTGTGGCTCTCTCAGCAACATCAGTAACGAAGAATTTTGCAGCTCTCTAAGACTTCCTACACTTTGGGAGAAAAAGGCAATATGGAGCTACAGTGTCCTTGGGTTGGTACATCTAATAGAAGGTGCATCTTTTTCTTACTTCTGCCACTTGAATGAGCAAGCTACCCTCCCCATGTTGAAGCAGCCAAGTTACAAATTGTTTAACACTTCCTATTTTATGATCCTCAATGAAGCCAGAAAGAAAGATACTTTCAGACCCAATTTGAAGATGTGGACTCTGAAACTCAGAGAGATTACACAGCTTAGTCAAGGTCACACAATTGGTAGGTAACAGAGGCAGGACACCAATCCCAGTGCCCTGACTTGTTAGGAGAAGGGTGGCCTGTCTACTGAGGGGCTCTGTCCCTGACCCACATAGACACGCAGAGCTGAAGGCACCAAGTACATCCTTAAGTAGTTTAAATCTTGGAAAGAATGGCCTAAGGGTAGACAAACTGGTGTTCCAACTATATCTGTGACATTTTATTGTTTTAAAAGTGCTCAGTGGATTGGCACCGGCATGCAAACCAACGGTTGTTGGTTTGATTCCCCAGCCAGGGCACATAACCAGGTTGCAAGACAGGTCTCCAGCCAGGTCTGTAGCTGGAGGCAGGTGAAAGGCAACAATATATTGATGCTTCTCTCCCTTTCTTCCTCCCTCCCTGCCCTTCTCTCTGAAAATAATAAATAAAATCTTTTAAAAAGGCAAATATGTCAAAATGTTAGGACTCCTGGTTGTTGTACTATCTCCTGTGAAGCTTGCAGGGGGGTTGGGAACAGTCTAGATCCACACAATGGTACCAAGGGCAAGGAGCAGGGGAAGAGGAATGCCATGTCTACTTAGCCCTTCTCCAATTTCCTCCAAAAGATGGCTGTATTTGTGAGAAGTGCTGGCCTGTGAATGGGCAGATGGAGGACTGTCCAGTGCTGTATCTTTATGAAATCTGGAAGGTCATTCCAATTCTCTGGGCCCCTTTCTAGAGCAATGAAAGTGGGGATTAGATGAATGCTAAGGTCCTTTTCAACTCTATTTTTCTGTAATTGTATGGGTTATTAGAGAAAATATAAACATAATATTTGTGGCCCCGAGTGGCTTTATTCCAGCCCTATGGACAGCCTTCCTCCCTGCCCGGAAAGGTCGGCCCTTCAATGCTGCGCTCTTCCTCCTGTGGAACTGGGCTTTTCCAATAACCAGCCCCTGAGAGGCCTCTTGTTTAAGCCACAGGTGCTGTGGTATGTTATATTATTTCCTGGAGGATTGCCAGGACAAGAGCAAAGGTCTGATTTTATTCTTCTCTGTGACCCCAGAATTGGACATAAAGTCCAGCAAAGGGAGGAAAGCCAATAATCCTTAAATAAGAAAGAAAGGAAAGGAGAAGGAGAGAAAGGAGATTTCTCGGCTGCTCACGGGGCCCAGGGCAGAGGGCCCCAGCAGCGAAAGCCTCACCACCACTTTCGTTCTTTCCCCTCACCTCAGTTTGGAGTCAAAGGTGAGCTGGAACCCCAAAGCCCCCTTTTTGAATTTTTATTTCTGGTAAAGTCCAAGCAGACTTTCCCCTGGGAGAGTCAAGCAGCAGCAAAAGGGGTTTCCAAGAGCAGGAGTCGGGGAATGGACCTTGCACTTCTCTCTCCTTACGTGACTCCCTCCGTGATGGTGCCTCCCCCGACCCAATCCTTGTTTCTGACTGTTCAGAGAAGAGAACAGGCAAGAAGGCGATGAAGACACTAGTCACGGCATCCCTGCATAAACAGGGTGTTACTTTGAGGATCTGGGGTGGGAAACGCAACGTGTGGTCAGTCCGTCGACCATTCCAGTTCCTGCCTTAGCTCCGTTCTGCCTTAAAGCTGGGGAGGGCGGCATACCCCACCTCCACGCCGCTCCCGCAAGCTCAGAAGCCCAGAGCCCTCACGCCCGCGCACCGTGGGACAAGGCGGGGCCTGTCCCAGGGGCGGGGCCGGGACGCCCCCTGGCCAGGGCTGCGGCTCCTTCTTCCTCCTGCTCTCCCGGCGCTACGGCGCAGCGGAGTTGTCCAGGCTCAAAGCCTGAGTTGGCCGCCCTCCACGCGCGGCGCCGCCTCCACCCTTTGTCCCTGCGCCTCACACCCACTGTGCGGCCAGGCCCGCCCCGTCCCACCCAGCCCCTCTGCGGCCGGTGCACAGCTCCCAGCGGTCCCGAGCCAGCCGAGCAGCCGCCGGCCAGGGCTCTGAACGGCGCGGCGGGGCCGGGAGACAGGGACCCACCGAGGAAAGCGGCAGCCCAGACGACAGTCGGAGGGGCGGCCGTGCGTGGATGCGGCGGGTGCCGGAAGCTTTGAGCAGCCCGCGCCGTCTCTGCCCCAGGGCACCCTATGGCTTGAAGGTAAGCGCCAGCAGGACAAAGCGACAGGCGTCCCAGGGCCGAGTCTGATCTTAGGAAGAGGAGGAGGGAGCTGGGAAGCCAGTGCTGCCGGGCCAGAAGTTTGGCCACTTTACTGGGGCGGTCTGCCTTGGACGGCTGTGCTCTCTCTCCGGCTCTCGGAGGACTTTCCTTCGGCCGCTTGCTTGAGGGTAGGAGTGGGGCACCGGAATGCAGAAGATTCCATCCCCTCTCCCTCCCTAGGTATCCTTCGTGCTGCCTGGGCAGGAATCCTCACTGCGGGCTCCAGCGGGCGGGACTGGGGCAGCCTCCCCGTGGAGCGCAGAGAGCCTGTCCCGCTGAGCGGCAGCTCCCAAGGGCAGCCGAGCTCCGGCCCCAGGGAGTGGTCCTCGTCAGAGGTTCTGACCGCCCTGGAAGGTGAAAGGTTGTTTTTGGCAACTCTGCATTTGTGCAGACCTGTGAATTTTCAGTTTCTTTCTTTTTGTTCGACCTTTTCAGTTTCTTTCTTTTTCATACAAGATTTTATTCATTATTCTAAGAGAGAAGGGCAGGGAGGGAGGAAGATAGGGAGAGAAACATCAATGCATGGTTGCCTTTCACCTGCCTCCAGCTGTGGACCTGGCAGGAGACCTGGCTTGCAGCCTGGTTATGTGCCCTGACTGGGAATCGAACGAGTGACCTTTGGGTTTGCAGGCAACCGCTAATCCACTGAGCCACACCAGCCAGCCAGCAAGGCTGGGCCAGACTTTGCAGTTTCTAAGAACAGAAATTGAGGGTAGGGGAGAGACCGGTTCAGGCTTTAGTCTCCTACTGGCTAATGTGCCGCTGTCCTTGGTACTGAATTTCTGTTCTGGGCCACTTCGCTGTTTGAGATCCAGCCCCACAGGGAGGCTGGGGTTTATGACGGTGGAGGCTGTAGCGGAAAGTGGCTGTTTGACTCTGGAATGGACCAAGAGCCTCGGTAGGACGGGGTGCAAAGGCCAGAGGCAGCTCTAAGCTCAGTGCACAGTGTGTCCCCCTCCTTGTCTGAGGCGGCAGCCTGTGTTCAGTTCCTCCCAAAGAGCAGAGGTAAGACTCTGTGCGTGTACAAAACAGGCTTCGCCATGGACACAAGTCACAGTAGTGAAGCTCTGTAGGGACAGGCCTTTGCTCTCAGCTACAGGAATGCTGTTTGAGTGAGTCACTGTTGCCCCACCTGGCACCCCACTATTTTTTTTGTTGTTGTTGTTGTTCTGGTGGCTCCTGAGGCTGGTGTGGTGCAAGACACTTTGTGGACCTCTTCCCAGTTTCTTCTGTAAACTCAATCACTTCTGTATTTTTGACCAGGCTACAAACCTTTCAGGCTAATCCTTGCTCCTCCCCAGCAGCTAGATTTTTGGTAGTTACCCTTCTGTTGGATGCAAATATTCTGTGTATCCTTGATTCATCCTGCAGAATTAGGACCACTTGAAAAGATATCATTCTTCTCATCTTCCCCCCCTCCCCCATTGCTGCTGTTTGATGATGGTGGGCAGAGAGAGAGGCCAGGATAAATGTGACCAATTGCAAGAGAATCAATGAGCGGTTTGCTGGGTCCCGCTCCCTGCCTTTGACTTCTCTACTTAGTGTTCAAAATTCCTGGCATATGTGACTGGAGGGGGTTCATGTTACCTCTGAAATAAAACATCTGACAAGGAAGAGGTTTGAGAGGGATAGACCTATTGCCAAGTGAGGGCAATGATAGCCCCAGCCTAATTCTCTCTCTCTAAAATATTTTATTTACTTACTTTTAGACAGAGGGAAAAAGAGGGAGAGAAACATCGATGTGAGAAACAAACATCAATCAGTTGCCCCTTGTACATGCTCCAATCAGAGACTGAACCCACAACCCAGGCATGTGCCCCGACTGGGAATTGTACTGGGGACCTTTCACTTTGCAGGAGAATGCCCAACCAACTGAGCCACACCACTCAGGGCCAGCCTCGTTCTCTTGAAGAACATTCTGGGTTCCTTCTATCTTCCCTGCACAGTCTGCGGATGAAAGGTGCCTGGAAAGTGGGGAATTGACTTGTTGTAGAGGTCTAGGGCACTTCTCTAAGGTCAATGTTTTGTTTTAATGAACTCCCCACATCTGCATCATCTAGAAATTTGGTTAAGATGCATATATTTGGTTCTTGCCAGAAAGAAACTACTAAATGAGGCTCTCAAGATGAGGCCCAGAAATGTACTATATATTTTAGCTATATTTCTGGGTTATTTATATGTCCACTGGGTTAAGAAATCACCTCTCATAAAAGTTCTGACTCCTTTGGCCAGAAACACAGGATTAAGATCTTTCATCCACCCCTTTCTTGCCTCCTAAAGTGATACATACTAAAATTTTCAGGTGTGGGACTGTTGAGGGGCCGTTCCCCTGATTAAATTACTTTGCTGCAATAAAGGATGTAGCTTGATTTCCTCTTCCCCAGGATCTTCCTGGACACTTCTTGTTTCTAAAACAGATTTTGACTTCTCTAAGAATCTCCAATATGGCCTCAGGTTGACCTGGGTAAATATTACTGCCCCCTCCAGAAGGCCAACCCAGTATGTTCCCCCTCCCCTCCCCTTTGGAGGAAATCATTGTCTTTCATGATGTATGCACTGTGATCTGCTAACCCAACTTCTCCTAAAATATCAAGGAGTGATTAGTTCAGCTTAGTAGCTCATCATATTCCCCAACGCTGGCAGCAGCTCATGCCTTGGCTGGCAGTGACATATTGACTGTATTGATTCGGTTCTTGTGCTCTGTAAGCTAGGAAGCTTGTGCAGGTAAGCAAGTCTAGTAATGGTGTTTGTCAGTTAGTCAGTCTTCTACCTTCACATGCAAGGCTAAATTATTTTTGTCTACAATATGCAACGATGCAGGCAAATCTGAACTTGAGAGAAACCCTTCTGTTTCTCCTTCTGTACCAAGGGAAACAAAGGGAGCTCAGGGGCTTATAAAAATATGGCCTCACATATGCCTGGGATTGATCCACTGAATTTGGACTGGACTGAGGCCACTCTTCTCGGGTTAAACATGTAGAAGGGGAAAGGCATGTGGACTCAGCCTGGAAAGAGCTGTCTCCATCTTCCCTATTAATGAAAGTCTCATTTTCGTGTTGAAAAAGCATGACTGTGGAGATAGCGTGGGCAGGGAGAGGTAGAGAATGAGATGGATGAGACTTCCTTGAGCCACCCCTCCCAGTGACTCTGACCTGCCACCCTCCATTTCCTTCTCCCATGGGGCTTACTATCTATGAATCTCCAGCAGGAAAACTGTTTCAGTACCTAGAAAGAGAAAGGAGAATCAAAGTGGAGGTTTTATAATGCCAGGACCCTAACTACCAGATTGTATATCACAAGTCATAGTAACCTAAGGTAGGAGGTCTTAAAACTAACCTAGAATGGCTGTCCAGTAAGTTGCATTTTCTCTGGGACATCTTAGTTACCTTAGATTATTTGGGTTCTTCGGAGGTCATTCTAGATACCCCAGACCCCAATGGGAAAGCTTTTCCTTTAGTTCAGAAATATGTGGTCTCTCTCCTATTATTAAAGTTTCCCCAAAAAGGAGTAGGGTAAGCTTTCTTGTTCCAGCACCATGATTAGGCTTAGCAACCACAGCTTCTCCATCTTATTAGGGGCACTGTTCAGCAAGAGAACATCCTGCATCTAGGAAGTGCTCGGAAAACACATACAGCAGGAAGGACACAGTTTGATTCAGCTTCCAAGCAGACAGCCTGTTTTGATCCAGAAAGGGGAGGGAAAGTTGTCCTTCTGGTCTGCATATATTCCCTGTTCTTTCCCCTTTTACCTCAATTTGATAAATGGGTTAAATCTATACCCCTGGCAGCTGGGATGTTCCCTGGGAGGGCACAGCATCCTCTCTCCCTGGGAGACATGGAAAATTTTCTCTGCGGAGGAGCAGAGGCCCCTGCTGGCTCTAGTGTACAGGAAAGAGCCAGAGGTGAAGCACAGGAGAGGTTGTGCTGGGGCCAGTGTCCCAAAGTCTGAGATCTGGAGTCCACTGGGTATCTGGGAGAATGTGGGACAGGGTATGGGAGTGGGAGCTGAATTGAAGTGGACTTGGGGAGCCCTCAGAAAAGGCTGATGTGATGAGGTATGTACATATAAGGCATTGACTTAGTGTAGCTTGGCAAATTTTGTCATAACCTGATGGCATCTGTAGGGATCTTTACTTTTTGCAGGAGATGAGGACTTCTTTGCTGTCTGCTGTGATGGGGAGGGGATGGAGGAGGGCAGGCCCTGGCTTTCCCTGGAGTGCTCTGAGCGATGTTAGCCTGATTCTAGACACAGAATGGCAAGTGAAGTCAGTCAGTATCAGCTCCCCAGGACCCTGCTAATAGGCTCTCATCAGCCTGGCAGACATGCCCACCAGGGCACTGCAACTCAGTGTGCAGTTCAGATGTGCAGGACAGCAGCCACAGCCCCAAGGGCTCTCCTCTGCATATGTCTGGGAGCCAAAGTGACTCCTGGGGCCTGCCCACTCAGCATTGGGTTCCTTTAGAACATGCCTGTCCCTTCTCATCTCCATCCTGCCCTGTTATTATTTGGATTCCAAGCAGCCCAGTGGGGAAAGGCATGAGAAATGCAATTATGTTTGTTATGCACTGTATGTATAATTGCCTCCTCTTCTCTGTTAGCCTAGGCAGCAACCTCACTAGCAACTTCCCAGGAACCGTTTTCTGGGAAAGTGGCTCATTCACAGACTTCCTTAGAAGGTCTGCTTTTGAAAAGTAGCCCTGCTCATCATTCCCTCCATCACTGGTCTCATCACCTCAACAGCCAACATTTGACACACACTTGCTGTGTGCAAGGTACCGTACTGAGCACTTGACATGTGTTTTTCATTTCAACTCCCAACCTGTAACAACTCTGTGAAGTAGGCATCATTATTATCCCCATTTTGCACAGGAAGAAGCATGGGCTTAGGAGAGGTAAGTGGTTTGCACTAGGTCACAGGGCTAATATGCAGGATGAGATTTTAAGTCAGACAGATTCTAAAGCAATAGCTCTCTTTGACTGACATAAATGGCACACAGAATAAAAAAGAGGGGTGGAATAGGGATAAAAAGGTACTTCCTTTGATACACTGAAGTGACAGCAACCTTTGCATATGATACCAGGAAAGGAGGAGACAGCAGAGGGAGATTTTTCTTGGAATTCTGAAAGTTGAGGACCATCAAAGAAGTGCTCTGTACCTGTATCTGGGCCCTTTTGGTACAATAAAATGCCTTGGGAATGAACCTCAGCAAGCAATGAACACAGGGGAGGGAGGCAGGGCCAGCTAAGCTTGAGGACTTTTAACCTCACAATGACTATTATAAGTGACATTTACCAACATTTGGTCCCTTAAACTGTTTAAAAACAACACAATGATAGTTAAGCCTGTGGGCTCTGGAGTTAGCCAAAATCTCCCAATTTCAATATTTACTAGTTGTGTTACCTTATGAAAGTTGGGCTTCTCATCTATGAGGTCTGTAAGAAAAACATCGGGCCATTGTTAATGTATCAAGAATAGTTTGCATGTCATCAGGTAACCTGGCAGCCAAGGACAGTGGGTTGGAATGTGCATGCGGGAACAATGACAACTTCACTGTACTAGCCAGTGGTAGGGATAGATGCTGTTGAGCGAGCATATGTACTATCCGACCATCGCATTAAAAAAAGGTTTGCAAGTAGAGCAACGAATCTGCATTAAATTTTATGTTAAGATTGAACATTTCTCCTTGGAAACGATTTCAATGATTCATCTTACCAGACCAGGTCACTGATTTCTGTATTCTTCCTTCCTATACTCACTCTTCTCTGGATGTCTTCTGATATGGTAACCAGTTAATATGCATTTTGCTTTTGATTATTTCATTGACTAAATATTATTGAGCATCTGCTAAGTACTAGGCATTCATCTTGGTTGCTAATACACCAGTCAATAAAACAAAGATCCCTGCTCTCTTGGAACTTACATTTAGTGGGAGGAAAAAATGATAAAAATAAATATGGGAAGCAAATTACTGAGGAGATTAGTGGGCAATAAGTACCTGGGAAAAGAAAAAATCTATTAGAGTTAAGATGATGTGGAGTGCTGGGGGGGTGAAAAGAGAAGGAAGTTTTCATTATTAAATAGGGTGGGCAGGACAGACCTCACTGAGAAAGTGACATTTGAAAAAAGACATTAAAAAAGTCTGAGAGTGAGCTATACAGAGATATCAGAGTAAGGAGCACTTAAGGCAGGGGGCATCATTAGCCTGCATTCATTTTTAAGCATTTTAACAATTGTCTTATTCCCTGTGGAACAATAATAATACCCTGCATTTGGAATTCCCTTTTAATTTTCAAAACCCATGAGACCATGGTAATCTCTTTGATTTGTAAGTCACTTTTATATACACTACCCTTATTGGTCATCCCAGCCTCTACTACAACCCTTATTTTGCGGATGTGGCCCTGAGGCTCAAAGAGTTTAAGTGAAACGTGCCCAGGCTCACAGAGCTAGAAAGTACTGCAGTTACTGTCTTCTGACAACTCTGTGCTTCTTTTTTACATGACCACTTTAATGCTTAATGTGACTCTTTCAATTGGACATGTCTATCTTTCTCACTAGACTGACAGCCCCTTGATATAGTCTGTTTCATACTTCTCCAGAACTGATTATAACCGAAAATGATGCTTGGTAGCTGCTTGGATTGTTGAGTAGGTGGGTGAGTGAGTGGGGGGGGAGTGAGGAGGTGAGTGATAGCTTATTTCTTCCTGGCTACAGGCACTTGAAGCCCAGCAACGGTGTCTGGAAGTGGCTGGCCACCCTCCAACAGGTCGAATGAGTCAGCAAGATGCTCCAAACCTTCTCTTTTATCTTCAGTTTGCACGCTCTGCTTACCCACTGTTGTTTCACTGGAAATTCTTCACGGTTGTCATAAGGTGTGGAAGTCAGGGGGTATCGAATAGTTAGAGCCTGCTCTGATCAGACACACACGCAAAGAAGAAAATATTGGGAAAACTGTCAAGGAAACATACATAGATGTGTAGGTCCAGGTAGGCTCAGGGACCTGAAGACAAATAGAATGGAGCAATTGTTGAGGGTTGTCTTTAGAGCCTTGGGTGGTTTGTTTTGAATCTGGGATTTAGTTGTGGGAACTGGACTGATCCTTCGATTAAAAGGTACCTAAGACCCTTCAAAAACAATAACAATTTGAACTTGTCTTTCCTAAAATCACTTCTAAAAAATGTGATACCCATGCTCTGCCCAGCTAGCTGTTCAGCATAACAAAGTGATTCAGGGGATGAACTTGGAAGCCAGATTGAGGTAGGCTCAGCTCTGTGCTCCACCAGTAACCAGCTGTGTGACCTCAATCAAGTTCCAATAAACCCTTTTGAAATTCAGGTTTTTTCTTTCATGAAACAGAGGTAACCATGGCACTTACTTAATAGGGCTTTTCATATAAGGTGCCTGTACCTTGTGTCAGGTACAAATTTAGCTTTGCACCTGACACATGATAAACTCTAGTAAACATTCACTATCATTATTCTTACTATAATTATTGGGAGGCATAGAAATTGTCTACAGGTCCTTTCCAAATGTTGTCTTCTCTCTTTTGGTGTTTGCCATACTGCTTAGTCTCAGATAGCTTTACCATAGTTTCTCCGATTTAACTAGTTTCTAAAGTCATCCTCTTGTCTTTTCTTCACATTTATCACTCAGCTCTGCTCTACTGACTGGGAAATACAGACAAAGCGAAGTGGAAAGTAGGACCAGGTTAGTCCTTATATATTTTGAGGGGCTCACAGCTTTGAGTAAAGTCATCAACACTCTCATTTCTTACGAAGAAGCAGATTGTAGGGAAATTAGTGCTCAGTATAGTAAATGAAATGAAAAAGCCTTTTGGATGCAGAAATTGCCACTAATAACAACATAATAAGGTGTACTGACAACTCATTGGTCAGGTCTGAGCGTGGGGCAGAGAGGAGAAGATTGGAGAAGGTGTGGTTCCTTAGCCTTACACCAGCACATGATTGGCAGGGGGTAAGCTGTCAATGAATAATTGCTACACAAATGAATGACTACTGTCCTCTTGCAGAGCAGGCTGAGATTTGCTCAAAAGCTGATACATCACATCTTAATGGATCTGGGTTGTAGCATCCTGAAGGAACTGGATGCCAGGCAGTCATCCTGGAGGGGGCAAATGTCCTTTGCCTTTCTAAGCACTTCTGCTTGGCTCCTAAAGGTGATAGTAAAAGTTTGTGGAGCACAATGGCTGTAAAATTATGCAGATTCCCTGAACCCCAGGACATCAGGAAAATCTCCTGAGAGAGGGGGGCAGGGGGCACAACTGTGAGTCTTAAATATTGTAGGAATATATAAGCCCAAGGACAAACTGGGTGGCTTAAAGCAACAGAAACTTACTGTCTCTCCGTTCTGGAGGCTAGACATCTGAAAACAGATGTTAGTGGAATTGTGCTCTCTCCAAAGGCTCTAGACTCTCTCTTTCCTCTTCCAGCTTGTCATGGCTCCTGGAGCTCCTAGGCTTTGAGCCGAATAATGTCAGTGTCCACCTCCATCCTCATATTGACTTTGTCTCCCTATCTCTGTCTCCTTTCCTCTTCTTATATGGATACCATGTAGTGGACTTAGGCCCCACCCTAATCTAATGTGAAGCCACCCTGATCCTTAGCTATCTAATAATTATCCTTAACAATATCTGCAAATACCCTATTTCAAAATAATGCCACATTTTGACATTCTGGGTGGACATGAATTTGGTAAGGGGGATGCTGTTCAGTCTGATGCAGGGGTCTTCCTGCCTTGCTGGTGCTTGTAGACATCTTTGGCTGCTTCCAGGGTGGGACCATTTTTCTCTCAGTCACCTGTTCTTGGAACAGCTGTCCACTTATCTAATTGAAGCCTCATCTCCAGAGTTAGAAGACAAATAAGGACAAGAAAAAGCAATTAGTATGACTGGGAGCTCAGGATTAAAGGGGATTCACCAACCTGCTGGCACCATGGTTAGGGAGAGGGAAGGCAAGGGGAATTTGGAAAAAGAGAGGGGATGGGAGGGGATCCCTTAAGTGTTCCAGGAAGCCTGGGCTTCTGCAGTACTTGGGCTCAGGTCCAAGAGGGCTGGCTGCTGATGTGAAGTGCCTTATAATATACAGTAGTCCTTAGGAACTCAGGGATTTGGAATTTCTCAGTCAACATTCATTCTGCCAACATTTATTAAATGCCTCTTATGTGTCAGATTCTCTGTCTAATGCTCTTGTTTCACAAATGAGAACACAGAGGCAACACTAGGCCAAGAGAATTATTCATGGTCTCTGGGGGCAGAGCCAGAACCAGAATCCAAAACTTGAACTCTCCAAGTACCTCACACATAGCAATGCTCTTCTCTTGTAATCTCCATTCTGCTGTAAGGACCATGGTTCTACCAGGGAAGAGCAATAATAATAACAATCTCCACATCTGGGCAGGACTTTGCATAGAAGGTATCCCCAGAAGTCAGTTACTACTGCTCTGCTTCCTGATGAAAGGATGGAGGCAGAATGAGGAGGGCTTCATGGGTCCAGCCATTGAGTTCTGCTCTGCTGGGGGTGGGGGGAGGGAGGTGTGGGGTCTCCATGTAAAGAAGAAAGAGGTAGGACCTCACAGACAGAAATTAGCGGGGACTGGCTCTGCCACAAACCCCAAAGGAGCCCCATCCTGTTTCCCAGTTGGCCAGGCCTTGAGGACATAGAAGATGCTGATGGTGCTGGGAATGTCCTGGGCCCTTAGCATGGGTTCCATGTCTGCAGATGGAGAGCCCACAGCCTTGCAGACCCACCTTCCTGGGGATCAGCAGCCACATGGCAATACTTGGAGCTGCCTGCAGCCTCTCCTAGTGGGCTGGGCTGGGAGAGCCCACCCTCCCAGGCCTTCCAGTGTGGATGGTGGTCTGTAATGATCTGGTCCTTAGCGGGTGCTCAGCAATTACATGTTAAATGACTTGAGTAAGCCCAGAGGAAAAAGTGTTTCCCCTCACCATAACAGGTGTGGGCAGGTAGGTATCAGGAAAGGAGGTGTGAGGATTTCCAGGAGCTGTTTTCTCAGCCCAGCTCTGGAGGTGAGGCCTTTGAGACCCAATCTGGGGCCTGGCCTGAGGCCTGTACCAGCTCCCTGAACACCCAGCATGTGTCCCCCAGCTGCACTGGCTCCTGTCTCTATCCCTGGGTAGTGGCCTGCCTTCCACAGCATCTTCCCACTCTGTCTCCATGGTAATGTCATAACTCCAGCAGTCTATGGTCCTGTTAGAGGAGAGAGGAGGAAAAGGGCAAGGACAGAGGCACACATGGACAGCAGTGTCCCTGTACCTGTTCTGAGTAATGAAGCTCCAACAGGCCAGGGAGGGGTGCCCCCACCAAAGGCTGGCAGTGAGGATGGGGGGGGGGCATTGCTGAAGGTGCCTTGGGCATCCTTTGGTCAAAGGAACCAGGAGCTCTTGAGCAGTGGGTGGGGTTTCTGTCCTTTGGGGGCTTTGGGAGGCTGAACCTTGGGGATCTCCTTAGGTGGGAATCATGGACGGTATGGCTTGGGGCTGAACTCAGGTTGTATGGCCTAGGGAAACCCACGGGTGCCCCTTTGTGTCCTGTGTCATCATGTCATCTCTGTTTTACCAGGCAGTGGACCTCTCTTCTTCCATTCAAGTGTCTGCCTGTAACAGTCACATTCTCTGTGGGAGTGGGCAAGGCTTGGAGGGGGAAGGGGGCACCAGTGCCAGCTGGGAGGGCACAGGGCCCCCAGAAAACAGCATTGGCTGCCTCAGCTCTGGGAGAGCCAGGCTGGGTGAACTGTCATGCCAGTCAAAATGAGCAAGTGGTCTGAGGACAGCTAATTTGATGGTGTCTCTGAGCCTATCCCCTCAATTTTAGTCTCCCAGACACAGAGACCCAGGGAAATACAATGGAATGGACACAAAGAGTTAAGAAATAAAACCAAGAGCCAGAATCCAGTGTAGTTTTGCCCAGCCATGGCACTGTTCCTGGGAGTCCACTGCCTAGTTTCTGGGAGATTTGGCACTCTGCTACTTTATTAGGCTTTTCCCCCTTTTTCCTATGCAGACTAGACCCACATGGGCCTTTGTGGGGGTCAAGAGTCAGGAGACTTGGGTTTCAGCCTCAGTATCATCATTCTGTTAAAGAAGAAAAAAATAAATTCTTCTATTTGTTAAAATAAACACTAAGGAAAAACATTTAGAACTAATGAGATAGGTGCCAAAACTATTGCAATAGGGGAGAGAGATTGCCTCAACTCCGAATATACAGAGGCAGTTGGGGATTTAGAACCAATGAGCAGAATGAAGGGGTCCAAGTGACTGAGAAGAGATAGCAAAAATTAGGTGATTCTTGCTAAATGGACTTCAAAGGATTCCTGCTGAAGTCAGACCAGTGGGATCAGGTACCAAGGGGGTGGATTCTCTCTAAACTCCCTTAATGGGACTCTTGCTAAAACTGGGCTGAACAGGTCCAAGACAAGGCCCTAAGATGAGGCCTCCTTGAAAAGAGTGCTCAGAGGAACCTGACTAAAGTTTGTTCAGCCCTAATCGGATGGTCTAGGATATTTAACATCTCCTGTCCTCTGATTCCTATCTCTAAGACAACAGAATTGAACTGGATGAGGTTCCTTTTGGTGGGAACAAATTATGACCACCAACACCTGCTCTTGTTCTAACTCTGGCACTACATTTGAAAATCACAAATGTTGCTTTAAAACATCTGTTATGAAGGTGTTAATTTTATAGTCAGATGCCTTCTTGCCTAGAGTAGTGTTCAATGTCTCCAAGCAAATATCTACTATTTTAAAATATTGACTATACTGTATTAAAGATTAGATGCATCATCTTTAATTCTTGTGTCTGCCATAAAAAATAGTGCATCTTCTTATTCTTGGTGTTTAATGCTTGGCAGACCCTGAACATTTTTTAAGTGAATGTGTAAATGAAAAAATGTGTATATTACAAAAATTTAAAACTTGGATAAGTTGGAAAATGCTTTTAAATACCTAGACATTATCCATAATGTTATGCACAATATTGGACATTCAATAAATACTAGTTTACATGTGTGTGCATGTTTGTGTGCACACACACACAAATAAGCAATCAGTGTTTATGGTGGTAAATACTAATTTACATGTTTGTGCATGTTTGTGTGCACAAGCACACACACACACACACACATACACGAATAAGCAATCAGTGCTTATTTATGGTGGTACATGCACAACATGGGTTCTGATGGAGCAGCATTTTTTTTCCAGATCATACTGATACATTTCCTTTCAAATACATTAGTGTATTAATTTTGGCTGATGTACTTGAAGGAAGCAGCAAACCAGTGCTGGGGCGATCCCTGTGGCCTCTTCATCAGAAACCATAATGGGCTGTATTTCCACATTAGAAGCATAGAGTGAGAAGTAGTGAACACAACACTTTTCTCATTTTCTCCTGCTGATATGTGTAAGCCCACAGCTGGCATTCTGTGTCACTAATGGGGGCCAGAGATTACAAATGCAGGAAGAAAAGTCTAGGAATGAAAATAAGGAAATTGGTGAGAGAAGCATTTATCAAAAAAAAGGCCTGAAAAATAATTTTCTACTTAAAAAATAATACATGTGTTATTATGTGTTATAGGGATATGTGTGTTTATGTATAAAACTGTTCGACACAGGTTAGACACCATTTTTTTTGAAAAATAATTTTCTACTTAAAAAATAATACATGTGTTATTATGTGTTATAGGGATATGTGTGTTTATGTATAAAACTGTTCAACACAGGTTAGACACCATTTCACCTGCTGAGCTACAGGCTGGGCACTTTTTTCTAATTGCAGCTCTTGGCTATGTCATGAGCTAGCTGGAACCCCCAAGGGTTGCTAAGAAAAACTGCATTTTGATTTGCCCTTTTAATCCCCTTTAATTCTTTTTATATAGTCTTGCCTCCCCACCACCAGCCACTCATCAGGGCCCACAGGTCTTTGGTGTCCCTCCTCAGTTCAGGCTGGTCCTAGCCTGCCCTACTCTGGAAACCAGAGGCTGCTGTTAGGATCCAGGGTTGGAGTGATAATTGGCCCAGGCTCTAATGAGGAGGACCAAGGTGACAAAGCCCATTAGTCACTTGGAACTGCTACCTGCACAGGAACCAGGACCAGCATCAAACCAGCAGCCTGAGAGCTGCCACTTGGACAGCATATAATTTCCAAATTAGATATTTCTGAGGCCTGGGTTTTGCAGTGCAGGCGGAGATCAGAGGCAGTTCTGGCAGAAGCTGCAGAAAGCCAACAAATGCAAATGTTAACATGGAAAGTGATTTCATTCATAGTCAGATGAGCCCCAGGCTCCCCACCCCCTTTTCATTTAGATAGAGATGCAGATTTTGTTCCAGGGAAGCCCTGTTGCTGTGGTCCTGGTTCTGTGGGAAGTGGTGATGATGGGGGATTCCATCTGCTCCTGTCTTGGGGGAGTCAGCTCTATCAGAGCCTGGGGTGGGGCAGGAGATGATGGGGCCAATAAAACTAGAGCTGATAAGAACCAGTTCTGTTGTACTCTTTTTTTCTTTTTATTGAATTTATTGGGGTGCCATTAATTAACAAAATTATATAGGTTTCAGGTGCACAATTTCACTACAAGTTACCTGTACATTGTATTGTGTGCTCACCACCCCAAGTTAAGTCTCTTTCCATCACCATCTATTCCCCTCTATAACCTCTTCCACTTCCCTTCATCCACCCTCACCCCTTCACAATCATCACATTGTTGTCCTGGATCCATGAATTTCTCTTTCTATTTCTCTCTCTATCCCTCCACCACCTCTATCCAATCCCCACCCCCCAGAAAGCTGTCAGCCTGCTCTCTAACTATGATTCTGTCACTATTTTACTTTTTAGTCCAGTTTGTTCATTAGATTCCACATATGAGTGAAATTATATGGTACCTGTCTTTCTCTGACTTAGCATAATGCCCTCCAGGTCCATCCATACTGCCACAAAAAGTGAGATTTCCTTCTTTGTTTTTTTTTTTTTTTTTTTTTTTTTTTTTTTACAGTAGAGATATCCTTCATTTACAAAAAATTTTTATTGTTGTTGTATTACATCCATCCCCTTTTTGCTCCCTTCTGTCCCCCTCCCCACCCACCCATTCCCCCCAAAGTCAATCCCACCTGTTGTCCATGTCCATGGTTCCTTTATACTAGGTATTTCCTTCATTTTTTAATGCAAGTAGTACTCCATTGTGTAAATGTACCACAGGCTTTTTATCCACTCATCTACTGATGTGCACTTGGGCTGCTTCCGAATCTTGGCTATTGCAAATAACACTGCAATGAATATAGGGGTGTGTATATTCTTTTGAATTAGTGCTTCGGGTTTCTTCAGAAAAGTTCCCTGAAGTGGAATCGCTGGGTCATAAGGGAGTTTCATTTTTAATATTCTGACATAACTACATGCTGCTTTCCTCAGTGGCTGCACCAGTCTGTATCCCCACCTATAGTACATGAGGGTTTCCTTTTCTCTACATCCTCGCCAATACTTGTTTGTTGACTTATTGATGATAGACATTCTAACAGGTGTGAGGTGATATCTCATTGTGGTTTGTAATTTTTTAAAGATTTCATTTATTATTTTTTTAGAGGGAGGGGTAGGGAGAGAGGTAGAGATGGAGAGAGATATCAATGTATGGTTGCCTTTCACCTGCTTCCAGCTACGATGTGGCTGGAGACCTGGCTTGCAACATAGCCTTGTGCCCTGGCTGGGGAATTGAACCAGCAACCTTGGGTTCCCAGGCCGGTGCCTATCCACTGTGCCACCAGCCAGGGCCCTCATTGTGGTTTTAAGTTGCATTTCTCTGATGATTAGTGACATTGAGCATTTTTTTTATATGTCTATTGGCCATCTGTACATCTTCTTTGACAAAGGTCCTTTGCCTATTTATTTATTTATTTATTTAAATTTAAAAAAAAAAAATTTTATTGTTGTTGTATTACATCCATCCCTTTTTTGCTCCCCTCTGTCCCCCTCCCCACCCACCCTTTCCCCCCAAAGTCAATCCCACCTGTTGTCCATGTCCATGGTTCCTTTATACTAGGTTCTTGTCTAAGCTGCCATTTTTTTAAATGAACATTTTTTGGTATTGAGTTTTATAAGTTTTGGATATTAAGATGTGTCATTGAATATGCTCATCCATTCAGTGGCTTGTCTTTTCATTTTGTTGATGATTTTTTTTTGCTGTGCAAAAACTTCTTAGTTTGATGTAGTCCCATTTGTTCATTTTTCCCTTTGTTTTCCTTGCCTGGGGAGATATATCAGAAAAATAGAATCATGCTACCTTATATCAAACTATACTACAAAGCAATAGTAATCAAAACAGCATAGTACTTGATATAAAACCTTACATGCAGATCAATGGAACAGAACAAAGAGCCCAGAAATATACCTACATGTTTATAGTCAACTGATTGATATTTGACAGAGAAAGTGAAAACATACAATGGGGTAAAGACAGCCTATGCAGTAATGGTGTTGGTAAAGCTGGACAGATATGTATAAAAAGAAAGAGAGGAAGAAAGAAAGAAGCTAGATCACCTTCTTACACCACACAGAAGAATAAACTCAAAGTGGATTAAAGACTTAAATGTAGACTTGAAACCATAAAAATTCTAGAAGAAAACATAAGCACTTTTCTCTCTTCTTTAAAGATTTTACTTACTTATTTTTAGAGAGAGGGGAAGGGAGGGAGAAAGAGAGAAGGGGAAACATTAACGCAAGAGAGAAACATCAATCAATTGCTTATATGTACACTGAACCCACAACCCAGGCATGTGCCCTGACAGAGAAAAACCCTCAGTCTTTCACTTTGAGGGACAAGCCACGGGTCAAAGGAAAATCATAGATATTTCTTTTGTACTGTTTCAACTCAGTGAAAGCAGAAGTACTATCAACCTTTTAGATTAAACCTCAAGTTCCTAGCCTAGAAATAAACAGAAACATCCAGTCCAAGAAGTGCTGTACAAGACAGCAGGGTCATTATTTCTACTGTGGAGAGTATCCCCTCTTTCTGTTGATTTGTAATTTTCTATGATTGAATAAACAAATGAATTTTCATTGAATAAAGTTACCTTAGTAGGCATATATCTTTTAATCACTGAGGGAAGAGATACCATCACTGAGCCTCACAGAGGAGGAGTGACTGTTTCAAAGAAAGGGTACAGTTGGGATTCAAATGTAGCTCCATGAGACCTTTCCAGCAACTACTATATACTCATCAGCCCCTCCCATTCGTGTATAAGCTGTGACAAGGTTCATGTGTTATCTTTATATCATCCCGTGAAGACTAACAATGAGTTGCACACAGTAGGCGCAGATGCGTACTTGTTAAATAAGTGCATTCATTTTAAGAACTCTTATAAAACTATGTGGCCCTGTCCTGATTAGTCATAGAGGCTTGGGCAAGTTACTGATATTCTGTGTCTCAGTTTTCTTCATGGGAGAATTTTAGATGACAGCCATCTCTAGGGCTGGTTGAGCCCTCTGAGGTCAAGTCTCCTGGCCCAGTGGCTTCAGTGGCTTCAGAACATTGTGGTTTAGCACCCTCTGTCGTTCAGTCATTCTTTTGGGGGAAAGTGAGAAAGAAGAAGGTGAATTCCATTTGGAATCACCATTAATGTCTTCCTCTTTCATTTTTTTAATTCATCATCTCAATTAACTCTTTTATAGCATACCGTTTAACAGTGGTAAGTGTATTCACGTTGTTGTGTGACAGCTCTCCAAAACTCTCATTTTGCAACACTGAAACTTCACACTCATCGAACACCTAACTCCCCCTTTTCTCCTCTCCAGTCCCTAGCAACTGCCACTCCACTTCCTGTTGCTCTGAATTTGAGTACTTTAGATACCTCAGTAAATTTATCATCTTATACTTGTCTTTTTTGTGACTGGTTTATTTCACTTAGTTTAATGTTTGTTAGGCCCATCCATGTTGTAGAATGTGTGAGAATTTTCTGCCTCTTTAAGGTTGAATAATATTCTATTATACGAATATATTGAATTTTGGTTCCATCCATTGATAGAAACTTGTGTTGCTTTCAACTCTTGGCTATTTTGAATGATGCTACTATGAGCATGAATGTGCAAATATCGCTTCAAGGTCTGTTGTCAGTTCTTCTGGCTGTATAACCAGAAGCAGGATTGCTGGATCTGATGGTAACTTTATTTTTATTTTTCTGAAGCAACTCCATACTTTTTGCCATAGATTTCCACCATTTTATATTCCCAACCAGCAATGCACAAAGGTTCCAATTTCTCCAAATCCTACCAGCATTTATTACTTTCTATTTTTTAAAAGTGACCATCATATAAGTTTATACCTATGCCTCATGTCATACACAAAAATGAACTCCAAATGATCATAAACCTAAGTGTTAGAGCTAAAACTGTAAAATTCTCACAAGAAGACATAGCAGTTAATCTTTATGACTTTGGGTTAGGTAATGGTTTCTTAGATATGACACCAAAAGCATAAGCAACCAAAGGAAAAATAGATAAATTAGACTTCATCAAAATTTAAAATACTTGTGTTTTAAAGGATACCATCGGGAAAATGAAGAGATTAATAAGGACTAGTATCCTTATTATGTAAAGAACTCTTTAAGCACAGAAATAAGAGAGATAACCCAACTATAAAATGGGCAAAGGATTTGGACAGATATTCCTCCAAAGAAAATTTTAAAATAAATAAATTTAAAGATTTTAAAATAAATACACAAACAAACACATAAATAAATAAGATAAATAGTGGCCATCCTAATGGTGTAAACTGATATCCCATTGTAGTTTTAGTATGCATTTTTTCTCATGACTAATGATGTTGAAAAGCTTTTTGTAGGTTCATTCATTGTTGATAGATAATAAAGCAGGTAGATATTATGGGGTTCCCACAGAACTTGGGCTGGACCTGGGGAGCCCTGATGCCTAAAGAGATGAAGTACAATAGAAGGTGAAGCTTTTCTGCCTTCCCCATCAGCCAGAATGAGACACAGAGGATGCACTAATCTGTTACTGATTACACCCACAGGGGCCTGACAGGGGAGGGTCATAAATTGCAGAGGGAAAATCCAGGGTCACAGAGTGAATGAGATAAATTCTAATTCTAAATCTGCCTTCTATGATTATGCAATTTGGCAAACATTCCTTAACTTGTCTGAACTTAGTCTTCTCACTTGAAAAATAGGTTATTGTGAGAAATCCGTACAGTTGTGTGCTGTTATATGTATTAACAACTAGGAAAAAGAAAATGATGTTCTGCCCTGGCTGGTAGCACAGTGGATGGGGTGCTGGCCTGTGAACCCAAAGGTCGCTGGTTCAATTCCCCAGCCAGGGCACATAACCAGGTTTCCGGCCAGGTCTCTAGCCAGGTCTGTGGCTGGAGGCGGGTGAAGGATAACCATACATTGATGTTTCTCTCCATTTCTGCCTTTCCCTCTCCCTCTATCTCTGGAAACAATAAATAAAATCTTTAAAAAAATAAAGAAAATGATGTTCTGATTTGAAGCATTTGCCAATTGCATTGTGTAAATACTCAAACTGGGACTGAGAGCAAGCTGCAAACTCAGCATACCTGAGAAGATCCCCACAGCCAGCTCCAGCACATCACTATGAAATGCCTCTCCTGCTATTTGGGAGGTGTCAGGTCCTCCATTAACATTAGTTCCCTTTCTCTCCTCTCTCCACCAAAGGGACTCTTGGTAACCTAGGTAAGAAGAAAGGTTGCTTACTTATCTATGTTTATTCAACAAATATATATATATTGAGCTTCTATTAGTCCAAGACCCTGTCCTAGGAGCAGAGTACAGGGCATGAAGAATAAGGAGTGGATGGGGATTTCTTTTTTAAGCCTGTGACTAAGCCTGGCCTTTGGAGACTCTGGCTTAGTTAGGTGACCCTCCCATGTGCAGTCATGTCTATCATGTTATGTTTTAAGCATCTTTGCACTTGTTTTTTTCACTGAGCTCTGATCCTGAAGACAATGACTACGCCTAACTTATTTTGGTATCCACATTGCCTAGCACTTTGAAAGTATTCAATAAATATTTGTTAAAAGGTTTCATAAGCTTGAACTCCACCAGAAGAGGCACAGCTAAAACACCTGAAACATTCAGAGACTAATACAGGATAATGGTAAATCAGATAGAGCTTCTCATTGGATAAGAATTCTACTGCTTCATAGCATTTTCAGTTGAAATACTTGACACTTATTGATTGCTAGGCATCCATATAATCACTCAACACATTATCTCATTTAATCTTTGCAACAACCAGTGGAGTAAGTATTGTAATTATCATCATCCCCATTTCATATATGAGTAAAACGAGCACCAGCAGCTAAGTAGATTTCCCAAATTTTTATTGTTGATATTGTATGCATAGAACCAGGATGTGAATCTAAGGTTTAATTCTTACTGTCCCAAGAAGTAGAGAAAGGCATTGTTATTCCCATTTTATAGGTGATAAAACTGGCTTCAAGAGAAAAAGAGATTAAGTGACTTGCTCAAAGCCAGAATACAGAACCAGGACTGAGACCTAGGTCTTTTAATGGCATAATAAGGTATGATGTAGTGTGCTACCCACAATAAAGCCCTCTTTTGAGAAGGGCAGCACCACTGGATGTCACACGGTTCTGGAAGTCTTTTAGAAATAATGTAGGGTTTGAGTTGTCCCCTGGGTAGCTGGGGTTGACGTGGATTGGGGCAGATGTCGTCCCTGTGTTCTCAACATGCATGTGTGTGTGCATACACACACACACACACACCAGTGATCCTGCCTTCTGGTCCCCAGAGTGGAAAGCAAAGAATAACTTTTAGACAAGCTCACCCCATCTCATGGGGACGCAGGAGAAGTGCTTGGCAGCTGCTACTGCTTCTCTCCTGTATGTTTATTTGTTACTTACTTGAAGGAGACCCTAGGCTGCCCAGGTGGCCTGGGCCTTTCTCATGATCTTCACCTCTGATCCTTGGAGAGGTTGTCATGTTTTCAATTACTTGGAAAGCACCCACCTCCCCCAGATAATCTGGAGTCAGCCACCTCACACTGTGAGGGCAGGGGTGTGACCACAGTGGCTGAGCCTGAAGCCATAAATCAATGTAGATGAGGTGTGTAGCTTGTCCTCCAGGCAGTCTGGTGCGAGCAGAGAGCTCTGGGCTGATAGGGAGCAGCAGGGGAGGGGGATGGGGTGGGGGGAGGCAGTGGAGTTTATTCAGCCTCTTGACCTATCCCGGCTACTGAATTTTCCTGGGAGTGCTTGGTTTTTGAATCATGTGAACTGTTAAGGTAATAATTTTAAAAGGTTAAAAATGTATTCCTCAAACAATTACATGTCAAAGATTTTCATTCCTTCATGAGAGAACCAGCGAGATGACAAAGCTAGGTTCAAAAGAGGATATTGTATGCATCCGTGGGAGAAAGAAAGAAAGCTAGAGTAAGATTGCTAACCTAGATACAAAATGCATTAATCTCTTACAGGGCAATAAAGTCATAAAGTTTGGGATTATCTTCTTTACTGGATAGAAGACATTCACAGCATATCATCAATTCTCTCCCTGTTAATGTCTCACAGATGGGCCCATTTTGGATAGTAGTAAATAAACAAAGTGCCCTCCCCTGGAGAGTCAGATGGGCCTAGATGGACTTGCTTTCTTAGTTCCAGGTTTCAGATGCCTCTTCTTAACAGCTCCAAGGAATCTAGCCCATCCTGTGCTCTGGGGAATTCTGACAGTTGCTGGTATGTCTAGTCTAATTTTGCATTCCAGAATCAGGGAAACAACTACAGGATAGGCTCAGGGACCCAGTGGACCCGTTGTGAGAAGAATCAAGCTCAAAACCCCACTGATCATCTATCTCAGAGCCCAATGAGACTGTTAGATCACAGTAATGTGTTGGATCCCCTGGAATTAGTGTCAATTCAGAGCTAGCGTTCAGTTATACCTGAAAAATCAGATCATTTTTTTTTTGTCCAGTGCACAGTCACCCTGGTAAAAAATCATAGATCCCTTTGGTGAAGTCTGGGAGAAATATTAACAGTATACATTTTGGGCCATGTAAGTAAGTTCTTCCTTAAGGAAACCTAGGCTCCCCTTCATTCAAGGGATTCTGGCTCTGTAAATTGGCTCAAGCCTGGGAACTGATTCAGGGGTATGACTCTCTGTTTTGGTGAATTAGGTTAGACCTCTGTTTCCTTCACCTAGAACTCTTTTGCTTATACGATCAAGTAAGATCTACCAGCTGATTCCAAGGGCTCTAGGTCACACTGTTGCTTCCACTCTGCTCTTCCTTTGGGCCTGGGCACATGTGGGACTTGGGGAAAGAGCCTGTGAGCAAGAGTGTTGGGATATGAGTTCTGATCCTGTCTTTGCTACTAATTAGCTGAGTGACCTTGGACTAATTAATAAGCCTCCTGAACCACCTTCCTCTAGCTTTATGAGAGAGTAATAACCTGCCCTGCTTGGTCAGACAGCTCCTGTGAGGTCTTTGAAGAACACAATGCCATTACCCGAGGCTTTTGTTTAGCTTTGGTGTTTTAGATGGTGTGAGTGGAGGGTGTGAGTTGGGCCTGCTCCATACAAGTGCTTTGGCTCCAACAGTGGGAGAATTACTTGCAAGCATTTTAAAACAAGGGGAATTCAAACAGAAGTCCAGATTTCAGTCCTCTCATATGGCAACAGTACACTGAAGGGACTCCTTTAAATGGGGTATGTTTTTCCCGGTTTACCAGCCTACCCACCACCTCACTCGTGAATCTGTGTTTACTGAGGGTGGCTCCAGGTGCCAGAGGCTGGGGATAGAGCCACACAAAATGTGAGCTATTAACTTTGCAGCAGAACAAGTAGAGCAAATGGGGCTGGCGCCAGCGTGAGCAGCAGCAGCTCAGGGAGCAATCAGTTCTAACTGGCTGGGATGCGTCTTGGTTCCCCCTAGTCTTCTTCCTGGACTTTCGGCCCCCTCCCTCTGACTTTGGGGTGACTTTTCACTTCTCTTGTAGTCTCTTTCTCTCCAGTTCTTGCCATATACGAAGCTCCGCTCCTTCCTATTGCTTTAGCTTACAATCTTGTTTTATTTTTATCGTTGACGCTATTATAGATGCCCCCATTTTCCTGCTTTGCCACCTCCACCCAGCCCCCACTCTCCTTCCTGCCTGTGCTGAGAGGTCACATCATGGCTGGGTGAGAGGACCCTGGGAGGATGAATGCTTGGGGGCCCCTAGCAGCCACACGTGCTTGTTAGAAAAGGAAAATGAGGCTTAGAGCAGGACGTGACTTGCTTGAGGTCACAGAGCTGGAAGCATTGGGCAGAGCTGAGCTAGCGCTAGGGCGTCCAGAGCTCTTTCTCTGCACACCCTGTGTCTGTCCTTCTTGTTTCCTGCACACACTCAGCACAGAGCTCTGCCTTTGTGGCTGCCCGGTGAGCCTGCATGTCCTTGCTCTCAGGCAGGGTGTGTAGTGGCCATACTGGCTGACTTGAGAGGTATGTGATCGCCCAAACAAGTAGCGCCTTCTTCTTTTCTCTTCCTTTTTTTAATTCATCAGAGGGGGGTATGAAAGCATTAAAACTTGGAAAAATTTTCTTTTTCTTGTTTTCTCAGTTGCTTCTGTCAGCCCATGCCAGACATTCTGTGCGACAGGGATGTGCCAGAAATCTCAAATTCAATAGGAAACCTGAAGGAACAGGCTAGGAAAAGTGGGAGATTTTATCATTTTAAAAAACATCACAGAGTGTGTGCAATTGCCATTGCAGCGACAGTGGGGACAGACATGGGTGCTGTGGCATGGAATGAGGCCTGACCTCACCCCAAGCCTTCTCAGTCCAGACCCGGTGTGAGTGGGGCTGCTGTCTTTGGAGGCTGACACAGAATTGAGGCAGGTTGGACCTCCAAGGGCTGTGATATGCTACTGGATCTGTCCCCAAGTGCTCTAAGGGCTTCAACACAGGTCTGCTCCTGCCCAGTGTCTGTGCAGCACTCTTGTTGGCCCAGTTCTAGCCCTGCTTACGTCAAGGCTGCAGGCGAGATCAAGGTGGTGTGTTAGGGTCTGTTATGCTAGTCTGTCAGCACGTGTGGCAGATGAGCAGGCAGATGGGAAAGTGTGGCTGGTCCCAGGCAAGCTCCTCCCACTTTGAAAACAGAATATGCCTTCCTGTGGGTGAAACATCATCTTCATTGGCCGCAGACACCTAGTTCTTAAATGGTGCCAGTATAACCTCATCTCTTGATGGGACTTCTTTCTGTTTCATTATACATTACCAGGAGGCTGAGGCCAGTGAACCTGGCATTGATGATGGGTTTTGGAGAGCCAGAGGGGCTGAGTTAGTACCCCAGATCTGCCATTGACTAGCTGTGTGGTCAGCTAGTATGGTCACAGTTTCTCAGTGGAATTACAGGTGAGAACAAGCACGTTACTCCATGAGAGGCAGCACATATCTTCACACATTGGCACGATAAATGCTACAGGTTTCTTTTTCTTGTTTTCACAACTACTTGCACTAACGTGTATTATAAAATAGGGTCATTGGACTAACAGTGCATTTAATAGACTATATGAGACTTAGCAGTGATGGGGTGAAATGTCTTAAGAGAGTGTCTTGCATTCTTGGTATAAGAGGGCTCTGCAAAGGACGCATCCAGGCCTCAGTCTTCCCGCTGCGCCTATAGCTGGGTTGAATGATGAACCACCTTAGCCTCACCCACTTCATCTGTAGTAAAAGGATTAATAATATTTACCCTTTTTAAGGCTTCCATTTTTAAACCTTTTTTTAAGGCTTGTTTTAAGAATTAGAAAGAAGGTATTTAAATGACTCAACAGTGTTCAGTACACAGTAAATGATCAATAAACAGTAGCTACTATTACTAATACAATTGTGTGGATAAGAGTCAGTTTTCTCTAGCGCTCACACCAGCGCTTTATTGGACTCTCAATGTCAGGAGGTAGAAACTGGTCTCCTCAGCAGAAATGGCTGTAAGGAAAACTTGCATGCCTCGGTCATCAGGGGTGGAATCCATGGACCTAGGGCTCAGGAAGCAGGTCTGCTGTCCTGCTCCAGGGAGCACCCTGGAAAGAGGTGAGTTGGCAGGTGGAGCCCAGAACCTCCATTTGCTTCAAATGCATGAATTATGGTCCATGTTCCCAACAGGAGTGATCCAGGCCCCTGCGGTCTGACAGAAAGCCACAGGTGGAGGAGTATATAGGTCAGACAGAGAGACAAACTTTCTGGATAAGGATAGTGAACAGCTCATTGGAACTCACAGGCTCTGCCTAGAAATACACCAGATCTGTGACTGGGAAGAGGCTCCTAGGCCAGGCCACTCCCAGCATCGCTGCATCCAGCACTGGCTCTGGGGACAGGCTGCCCTTGTTTTGAGCCCTGTCTGCGCCACCTGCCAGCTGGAACTGTGGATACATAATTGAACCTCTCTAGCCTCAATCACCTGAAAATTGGGGGCATTATGAGAATTAAAGGAGAATAACTATACAAGGAATGTTATCATGCTCAGGATATGGTAGATGACTAAAATGACCAGTTTTAAAAGTAGATCAATTGGTAGTTTTTAATTTCCCTCTCTTTTCCTTCTGCCTTCTGCATCAGAAGCTTTATTCACACCAGATGTTCTATTTACTACGGACAAGTAGGTAGGAAAACCGCTTGTTCTTGGAGGAGTTCAAGAATCCTTGCCTACATGTGGGAGCTGTGGCCCAGCCCCTTCACACAGACAGACACCTAGGTATCAGAGGTGACTCCCACCTGACCATTCAGTGTGGCACCGTGGGATGCCTATTTTCTGTTTGAGATAATTTTAGACTTCCAGAAGAACTTTGAAAGCAGTACAGAGAGTTCCCATATACTCTTCACCTAGCTTCCCCACAATGTTCAATCTTACCCACGGTGTAATGATCAAAACGAAGAAAGCAAAGTGTGTTCAATACTATTAATTAAATGACAGGTTTTACTTGGATTTCCCCAGTTTTTCCATTAATGTCCTATTCTGGTTCAGGATCTAATCTAGATTTCCACATTGTATTTAGCTGTCAGGTTTCCCTGGTCTCCTCCAATCTATGACAGTTGCTTCCTCTTTCCCTGTCTTTTACAGCCTTGAGAATTTTTAAAACTATTTTTTAACCCTCACATGAGGATGTATATTTATTGCTTTTACAGAAAAGGAAAGGGAGAGAAAGGGGAGGAGAAGAGAGGAGAAGAGAGGAGAGACAGAAAAACAGAGAAACATTGATCAGCTGTCTCCCATATGTGCCCCAACCAGGGATCAAACCCACAAACTTCTGGTGTATGGAACAACGCTCCAACCAACTGAGCCACCCCAGCCAGGGCATGACTTTTGAAGAGTACTGGTAAAGTATTTGCAGATCGTGAGGCGTCTATTTTAAATATCCATGGTGAAGCAGGCAGCACAGGGTCTCTGCAGTCTTGCTTTCATGCTTTTTTACTTATACTTCTCTGGACTTCCAGAGCCTTTACTTCTGCCAAAATTCTGCCTAATAGAGTGAAAAGATTCCATTGAACTATTAAGTAGTAGAACACTAATCTGTTTAGTGTGCCACATTAGCCATGCCACCTCTTCTCTTTAAAGATGTGTCCTCTCCCTGACTCACACTGTCAGCTGTGCTCACACCTGAGCCTTAGCTGGGGAGCCAGCTACTCTGTCTGATTGTAGATGCTATGAGAACAGGGGCTTATCTCTTCTTCAGTGCTATATGTAACAGGAGCTCAAGAAACATGCTGAATAAATGAGCAATCACCATCAACATCAGGTATCATTTACACAGAGTGCAAAGGGCAGGCATGCAGGTTATAGAAGCATAAGACATGTTATTTCCTCAAGGGACATACAGCACTGGGGGGATAAAGAAACATACCAAGAAAGCAGTACCGGCCAGACAGTACTAACATACTCTAGTCCCATACAGTTGACAGATCAGTAGAAAAAAATTATTAGAGAGGATTCATTAAAAAACAACATTTATTTTACCTTAGAACATTCATTTACCAAACACTTTGCATATATCATGTTTTTTTTTTTCTTAGAGTACGAGCCTACTAGTTTTGCCTCATCTTATCTGCATTTGTCTCCATAATGCTGTGTATATAACTTCAAGTATTTTTACTTTTGGTTTTTAAAGCAGAGCAAAGATTTACACTTATTAAACAGAACAAATATAGACTCCTAGATTATCAGAATTTTTAGAGTTATCTCATATACAACTAGTCAGGGTTTTTGTTTACTTCTAATGACTCTTTCTAATAAAAAAATGTCCCCAATGCATTCAACTTAGCTTCTATGAAATTCATATTTCAATTTGGTATTCATCTTTTTGTTGTTCATGAAATTGTGAACTAGATTAATGACAATGACAAGGACCATTATGAACAGGTCTGGGAGCGAACCTAGCTGACTGGTATGCACACAGCTCTCTGGGGCTGCTGGAAGAATGGGCAGGGCACAGCCACCTGGATTGAGCATGTGTGTCCCCTAGGCAGTGGTCAGCATCCTTTCCTGGGAGAATTATCAGAGAGCAGTGATTAATCCAATGTGCCAACAACCTGGAGGACACTGCAGTGCCTTTAAAGTATGGAATCTTTTATCTCAGTTTAGTTGTCATTTGCTGAGCTCCCACTCTCTGCGTCGCATGTACCAGATGCTGGAGGAACAAAGAGGAACAAGATGCCAAACTTGCCATGGAACAGCACAGGAGATGGGAAGAGACACACTTATAGGTTTTGATGTCACAAGCACCAAGAATGAATACTGTGCTGTGAGACTGAAGAGAATGAACAAGTGCTTCTCCCTAGAGAAGATCATGGAAGGCTTCTTGGAGGAGATGACAATAGAGACCATAAGTGAGAAAGGAATTTGGAAGAGGCAGAGACCACTGAGCATCATTCTCTACAAAAAAGCCAAGATAGCCAAGATGTTGGTCTTCTGTGAAATAGAAGCAGGAGGTACTGGTAGCAGTTGGTTCCACCTATTTACTGTCATCACCATCTCTTCCAATGGGGACAGGATGCCTGAGCCTCTTCTCCATCAAGTATAGCCCGGTAAATTTGTCAGAATTACAGGCAAAAGAAGGTGGGAGGGGACAGTAGGACCAGCCCTCCTGCAGGGAGCCCAGCCACTTGTGCAGAGTATGGAGGCAGGGCCAGGTGTGCAGTGACCTCCAGAGCTCTGTTTATCTCCCACCATGAAGATGGAGTGTTTTATTTCAACTTGTGGCATACACCCCAGTTGTTGAAGAGGGTTATTGAAGAGATTACCACTTCCTAAGCCACAAATGTAATTAGATGATCTGTCATAGAAAGTCTAAAGCAAAGACAACGTTCAGGGAGAGATTTATTTTTACTGTGTCACTTTGACTATCAGCTGGGCATACAGGGCTGCAGGGGAGCCTCAGCATCAGAAACAGTAGGACAGTATTAGCTCCAGAGAGAGGGCTGGGGAGTGGTCCAACAACCTCTTCTTTGTGCCAAAGGCACCAGTGTTTCCTAGAGCCTGCCCAGCCAAAGGGTGCCATCTTTCTGCCACCACCAGCCTTGATGGGGAGAACCAGGTAAGAGGGTATTAGAGCCTCATTCAGACACAGCCTTGGTAGTTCAGGAATGTATTAGCAACTCTGTTACCCCAGGCTCTGTTATAAAGCAAGGACTCAAACTTAAATATATTCCAGGGCCTGGCAGTGAATGTAAATTGAATGAAACCAGTTTGGTGTGGGACTGTAAGGATTGGTGGGGACTGTGGTAAACTTGAGGGCACTGTGCCCCAACTGGCTAGGGCTGGATGGGTAACAGGAGGAAGGGGACTTTACCAAAACCCTGGGGCTTTACTCTTTTCAAACTGAGGTACCTGGGGAGAACATAAAGATTGAGGAACATAGCACAGAGCTCCTTCTTCCCCTTCTTCTTCCTTGGAGACACAGCCTCTTCCCCCTTAGCTGGGCCCTCGTCTGGTTAGGGAGGGCCTCTGCCTTCTTTAATCATTGAGTTCCCATGTAAAGAGGACTTCCTTGACTTGACCTCAGCTTATTGTGGCCTGGCAAGAATGTTGGCCCAGTATTTCCAAAACCTTGTGATTTTTTTATAAGAGAAGCTCAAGATCTGCATTTTAATGTAAAACCTTCACATTTTAAATACTGGCAATAAATGATAACTTTTCAACAATGCTATGTGAATTCAACAAAACATAACTGCAAGATAACTATGGCCAGCTTGCAATCCCTGATAAGAGAGAAGTTAGCTAACCAGCACTGTCTCCATTGCTGGGGTGGTGAGGACTATGCCTAAGCAGTGAGCCTTGAAGGTAAGAAGAATTTGACCACCCTGCTGTTGCCAGCTTTCATCTTCCTATGCAGCAAAATGGATCAATTCCAGGTCCTGGCTTGCCCAAAGCTGTTACTGCCTTGGGACAAATGGCGTGTACCTTATTATAGGAGGAGAGCCAGCTGTTTGTCAGATACACGTTGGCTTAAGCTCCTTGGATGGTGACTGTGTGTGAGAGGGCACAAGCTGCGGGTGAAAGCCAAGGAGCCTTGGCATCAGCGGACCCTTCACACAAACTTGGCAGCTCAACCTGGTCCCAGGAAAAGAGCTCCTCCTCCCTCCTGCCACAGCCATCAAAGCTCTCCGTCAGCCTGTGCCTCAGGGAGCTGTCACAGCCTCATTACTGCTAATTCATCTCCACTTAGTGCATCAAAGGCTGATTTATTAAATTGGGTGGGCGCAGAGGAAGTTTGATTAGCGACATTATGTTGTTTGCCATGACGGGCTCAGAAAACTTAGCTCATCTGTGTCCCAGGAGTCCCAAGATGAAGCTGAAGTGTTTATGCCTCAGAAATTCTCAGGATGGGAAGCCAGTGTGGCAGCTCCAGCCAGCGCAGCTTTCTTAGTGACGTCCTGGAGGATACTTGTTTCCTCCTTCCCTCCTTGCCAGCCCCCTGCACTCCACAGTGAGAGAGCCAGAGGCAGCAGTCATCATGAGGGCCTGGTGAACCTGCTTCCTCATCCCACCCACCATCCTCTATGGCTGAGCAGCACTCCTGCCTGGAATTCCTTGATATCTTTACATGCAATGAAGCCCTCCTGGATTTGGATTACTTGCTCTGCTGTTGTCTTTGTGTTTGACTGTCAGGTTGCTGAACAACACATTGTGAGTTTCAGCCATTCCCTTAGGGTCCTGGAGAAGAATGGAACAGAAAACCTCCCAGAGAAATGATCTCAAGAAGAAAAAATTCCATAAAGAAAACCACCAGGCCTGTGAACTTGGGCTAAGCCCTGAGGGCCTGGCCACCATCTGTGAGCATGTAACCTGCAGTGTGCACTAGTATCCAGAGGAAAGGGGGAGACATGTCAGGCTTGAGAAGCAGCTCTTAGAAAAAAAGGGTTAAAAGGAAAGGGTTTTTACCAGGAAATGAAGAGACTGGATGGGGATTGTGTACCAGCAGGTTCTGAGTACCAGCTGTTGCCCACCTCTGGAAGGACATAAGAAGTTGGATGAATTTAAGTTATACTCAGGGAAGATACCCATGGAGTCTCCAGAATCATTCTCCTTCAGTAGACATACTATGTTGGAACATGCAGATGGTGATAATAATGATAATGGCCATGTTGGGTGCTAACACCTGCCATCTACTGAGTCCTTTCTATGAGCTGGAAGAGAGCCAGTCGGGTAAAGCAGGGACTCATCTAGAGCTTAATTGCAGTTCTGGTAGCAACCGGTTCTGTGAACTTTGGTAAGCCCTTTTACTTTTCTGGCTTGTAGTGTTTAATCTATAAAATAAAGAGGTTAAGTGGAATCTTCTCTAAGGTTTCTTCCCAAAGTAAAATGGAATAGTCAGCATTTTTCTACATTAGTGCTTAAGAGGCACTGAACCACTGAGTCCATCCTCTTGGCCAGAGACTAGGCTAAGAGCTTCACATATCTTGGTAACCTTTAAGGTAGCTCCATGGGGAAGGCAGCGTCACCTGTTTTAGAGCTATGCAACACAGCACTCTTGCTGCCAGTGTCCACCAGCACCACCGACATTCAGTAACATTTGTCAAACTAGTAGCCCTCCCAGTAGATGCTTAAGATAGACAACAGATTTAAGACAACCTCTGCCCGTGAGACACTTAGAGAGATGGGCCAGACACAGGAGCAGTAGGTATGAAGGAACACATGCAAAGAGCAATTGAATAGTACCCAACCACCTTTGCTGGCTAATGGTACAATTAATTTAGAAATGGCCAAAGGAAGCTCCTAACATTTTTTTACCAGACTTTAGAATTCACGAGATACTTTGAAATATGTCATTTTATTTGATTGTTCCTCTACTCCTGAAATTTGCTATGACTGCTTTCATAATTAAGTTATTACTAATTATTAATTATTTACTTGATAATTAGAGAAGTGGCTTACCCTAGGGCACTGGATTATACCGCTGCAGTCCAGATATCCACTGACGTGCATTGGATTCTTGGATGAAATAATCCAGTATGGTTGCTCACTCATTCTCCCAGCAAGTCCTCCAGGTTTTACTGTGTGTCTGGCCTACCTCGCTGCCTTCAAGAAGCAAGACCACTCACATAGCTGTTGGATCATTAGGATTTACCAGGAAGGCTACAGGCCAGGCGGGGCGTCTTTTTCTTGAAGGTTTAGAGGGAAAAGCCAAGGTTGCTACAAATCAGCATGGAGAGCTTAACCAAAGTACCTGCTAGGTACCCCCAACATCTCAGGGCTTCAGCTCCTGGCTGGTTGGTGGGAGCTACATACATGTTGGGCATGGCTCAGTCTCTCTGGAGCATGTAGAGGATGGGAGTCACAGAAAAATAGGGGGTCTCTTTCTCTTAGTGCTTCTCCCACAGCTCAGCTCCATCTCTCAGGCAGCAGTAGAATTTCTTGTGGTGATATTAGCTGACATTTACTGACCATCTACCATGTCTTGGCTCCTTCATTTGCATTTTCTAAGTTAATTTTATAACCACTCCAGTGAAGAGGGAGTTGCAGATGAGAAGACTGAGGCCCAGTGTGGTCATACTGCTCGCAAGTGTTGGAGGTGAGACTGAAATCCAGGATTGTCTGATTTAACAATAACAATAACAACAACAACAACAATAGGCCACATTGACTTCTCTTCATTAGTTTTCAGGATAGAAGGAAGCTGCTCCTCTTTATATTCTGGTCGTCACTGCTTAGAAAAACCTCAAATGTTGGGGACAGGGCTGCAAAGGGGTGAGAGTATGACGCACTAGTGGGCACACAGCCACTGGGACTCTGCTTATTGCTGTGGTTGCACTTCCGACCTACTGATATCTTGCTGGAGAGGGGGTCAGGTGCTCTTCTCCGGCCCCCTGATTGTCCTGGGGCAGAGAAGCAGCCTCCTGCTTTCTTCTGTGGATGTGCCCATGTTGTCCCTCCTCTGAGTGAGGTACCAGGAGCTCAGGCAGGCAAGATGCCCAGGTCCATAGCGCCACCCCATTGGTGAGTCCCTTCCCCAGGGAAAGAAAGGCAAGATGAGAGCAGCAGGAGGAAGTTGGGCTGAAATGGTCTGAAGAGATGAGCCTGTAGGCAGCCCCTGGCCCCAGACAGGGTGAGGTGAGAATCCATTCTTGCTCACACTCCCCTGCTTTACCCAAAATCCAGCATGTCCTGTCCTCTGAGCTCACTGCACCCAAGCTGCCTGATGCCTTGGAGACTCTAAGAACATTATTTTCTGTAAAACCTCCAATTGCCCACTGATGCTCAGGACTCTTGAGGAAACTTGGGTGTGTCCTGGACCCTAAACTCTATTTATATGGCTGTGAGGGGTTCCATCAGGGCCCTTGTGTGTACCAGTCTGAGACCTAACAGCCTGCTGGGGTGAGACCCTGAATACACCTTTGAAGGCACTGTGTTTGTAGTTCAGAAAAGACCCCTGTCCTGTAGATGCATCACAGACCTGGATTCTGAAGATCTTACACCCTTCTACTCCTGGGTCCTCACTAGACCCAGACTCAACTGCTGGTATAAGAAGCAGAGTCTGGAATGTGGACGCAGGTAGACTTGCGGTCATAACCCACTGCACTTGGGTGGGCTTGGTCAAGTTACTCACCCTCTATGTTCCTGTTTCTTCATCTTGAATATGAAAATAAAATCTCATAGGGTTGTTATGCAGATTAAATGAAATAATATATGCACAGTGCTTCACACCCTGACTAGGGTAGAATAGGAGCTCATTAGAGTAGGTGTCTACCACCTACCTCCTGTCCCTACCAGCTGAGCCACCATTCTCTGTGAAAGGCCAGAGATGGTCCATTAGACCAAAGTTGTTAGGTTTTTAGAAAAAGTCCGCGAGTTCCAGCTGTATTGGACAGTAGCAAAGAGGTGAAGGCGACAGAGGGAGAGGCTGTCAGGCCCAATGGGTAAGAGGGGAAGCCGGGTTTATAATGAGGCAACAGGGTTAGGAACACAGCCCCACGTCTGTTTTGCACCAGTATTTGGTGAGGGAAGCTGTGGATGTTAAATAGCAGATTAGACCTTTATTATTTTAAAAATAATTTGTTATAGAAAATTTCCAGCATATACATTAAAAAGAATAATGCAGTGAACCTCAGTGTCATCACCCAGCTTCAACTGCAATCAATTTATGCTTTGTTTCATCTATATCTCCCTACATGTTCTTTCAAAATAAACCACAGAAATCATGCATCTGTAAATATTTCAATGTGTATCTCTAATAAAAAAAGATTCTTAAGAAATTACCTGGAATGTCACTGCCACATCATCTAAACATTATTATCAATAATTCCTTAATATTAAAAATCTACTCTTCAAATTTTCAGTTGTCTCATGAACATTATAGGTCTTTAAAAATCTGGTTTCTTTGCATCAGGATTCAAATAAAGTCCACACATTGCAATTGACTGATACGGCTTTTAAGTTGCTTATATGATAAAATTCTCTCCCTCTATCTCTTTTTTTGTTTCCATGCAATTTATTTTTGGAAAAAATCAGGCCATTCGTCCAGAAGCATTTTCCACAATCTGGATTTGCTAATTGCATTCCTGTGAAGTTTTACCTTCCTTTTTGTCTTTGAGGTACCTCACCAAATAGTGATTAGTGTTCATCAAGTTAAATGTTTCACCTGTGTGGGGAAGACCCATCTGCCAGCAGCCGGGTGGCAGATGGTGGCATTGTTTGAACTGGACCCTCTGTTTTTATGAACAGGGATGTGTTTTCATAAAGCAGAGCAATTTTCTGCCAAATAGTGAGGATTGTTTTTCCTTCTTCTAGAGCAATAATGTTCAGGATTTGTCTCCCTCTTGACTTTCAAGAGCATGTTTTCTCAGTTCTTTCCTGAAATTAAAGTAAAGGTCAAGGAGGCTGGTCTGAGACCCAGCCCTCCCTCCTCTCCTGGCTCCTGCCAGCAAGTCCAGTCAGCAAGCCAGCCTCCCAGGCTCCAAGACCTGTCGGGCCCCAAGGCAAAGCAAGCACAGCTCCTCAGGTTTTTCTTCCAGGGGGAAAATGGAGGAGGGAGGGTAAGAGAGAAAAGATAAAAGAAAACTGTGCCAGCCTGTGGACTCCAATATGAATTTAGATTGTCTGAGCAATTTCTAGACACTCCCTCACTGTGTTCTCTTGCATGAGTGGGGAGGTGGGGAGGTAGGAGGGGTGCTGGGCCTCACGCCCTCCGACATGCTTCCCAGCACCCAAGTTCCTGCTCTGTGTGCGTGCACGGGAGCTGCCCCAGTGATCTGCCCCTTCCCTCAAACAGTGTTGAGAAGTGAAGATTTTTAATCAAAAGGCCGAGCACGCAGAGAATAATACTGCCACCACCTTGCTTAGCTTTACCAAGTGGTTCTCCCACCCCCTCCCCACTGAGTCACTCCAGCTAACAGTTAATTAATTTGTGACACTTTGACAGTTTGCAAGGAGTCATTTTTACGGAGCCATCAAAATCCACAGGGATGGGACTGTCAGGCAGACACCCCTTCTTGCATTCACTGTGTCCCCGGCCTCTGCCTCACCCCATGGTAGACCCCAGGGGCTGAAAGTCCAGAAATGAGGACATCAAGTTCTGGAAGTCCTTGGTAGTCCAGATTTCCAGGGCTGCCTGGCCACCTGCGGGAGAAGCAGAGACAGAAAGTGTGCAGGATGAGAGCACCCGAGATGAGGAGGCCCCAGTTATGCTCACCTCTGGTCTCTTCCAGCCCCAGGAGGAGCTATGTGTGCTCCTGCCTTTCCCTGGGAGACCCCCACCTTCCCTGCGGTTCCTTTGATGAGCCATGAGTCTCAGCTCCACTGTGGGCTCACTGTGCACACTTCATAGTTGCTGACTGGTGCTGAGTGAGAAGAGGGCTCCGAGGCGCGTCGGCCTGCCTGCAACTTCACACCCCAAATGGATGCTAATCTAGACCCTGTGAAACCCTGTCCCCCAGGCTTCCCAGGAGCCCAGAACCATCCTCACCAGATCTATGCCTTCCTTTCCACAGAACTCTGGTTATCTCACCACCTCCACACATACCCATACTCCCCTTCATGCACTAGTGTTCTGTTTCTCTCTTAATGCTTATAATCCTGTGTGCCCCAGTGATGGCCTACCTGGAGAGCTCCCAGGTGGGCCCCAACCAGCAGGACATTCAAGCCCAGCATATACCATGATAGGAACCTCAGAGTCCACATGCAGATCCCAGAGGAGGGATATCACTTGAGAAGGATCAAGGAGAGAAACAACAACCAGGGTAGAAGGAGACCCTGGGACGGGCTCCTTCACACTCGGTGGCAGGGACAGTAGCTCCCAGGAATGCCTCTCATTTACTGAGCACCTACCACTTCCAGGGGCTGTCCTGGGAAGCGAAATGATCATAATCAGGTAAAATAGGTGTGATTCTTTTTTATCCTAATTGGGGTGATATTGGTTAATAAAATTATATAGGTTTCACTTGTATAATTCTATAATACATCATATATACATTATATTGTGTGTTCAATACTCCTTCTGTCACCATTTATCCCCTGTTTATCTTCTTCTATCTTCCCCCATGCCCCTTTCCCTCTGGTTATCACCACCACACTGTTGTCTGTATCTATGAATTTGTTTGATCTTTTCTGCTTAATTACTTCACATTTTTCACCCAGCCCCCAAACCCTCACCCCTCTAACAATTGTCAGTTTATTCTCCATGAGTCTGTTCCTATTTTGCCTGTTAGTTAAATTGTTCATTAGATTCCCCTATGTAAGTAAAATCATATGGTATTTGTCTTTCTCTGACTGGCTTATTTCACTTAGCATTATAGTCTCCAGGTCCATCCATGCTGTCACAGAAGATAAAATTTTCTTCTTTTTTTATGGCCAAGTGTATTATACTGTATAAATATACCATGGCTGCATGGTACTGGATGGGCACTGGGCTGCATCCAATTCTTGGTTATTATGAATGCAATGAACATAGGGATGCATATATTCTTTTGAGTTAGTGCTTTGGTGTTCTTTGGATATACTCCCAGAATTGGAATAGCTGTGAGTCTCATTTTTAATATTTTGAGGTGACTCCATATTGCTTTCCACAGTGGCTCTACCAATATGCATCCCCACCATCAGTATACAAGGATTTCCTTTTCTCCACATCCTCTCCAGTGCTTGTAGTTGGTTGATTTGTTAATGATGGCCATTCTGACAGGTGTGAGATGGTATCTCATTGTGGTTTAAATTTACATTTCTCTGATGATTAGTGATGTTGAGCATCCTTTAATATGTCTATTGGCCATCTATATGTCCTCTTTGGAGAAGTGTCTATTCAGGTCCTTTTCCCTTTTTATAAGTTCTTTATAAATTTTGGATATTAACTCTTTATTAGCTGTGTCATTGGTGAATATGTTCTCCCATTCAGTAAATTGTCTTTTCATTGTGTTGATGATTTCTTTTGCTGTGCAAAATATTTTTAGTTTAATGTAGTCTCATTTGTTTAATTTTTCTTTGTTTCTCATGCTCAAGGAGATACATCAGAAAAAAATATTGCTATGAGAGTTGTCTAAGATTTATGACCTATTTTATTTTATTTATTTTTTAAAAGATTTTATTTATTATTTTTAGAGAGAGGGAAAGGGAGAGAGGCAGAGAGAGAGAGAGAGAGAGAGAGAGAGAGAGAGAGAGAAAGAGAGAGAGAGAGAAAGAGATATCAATGTATGGTTGCCTTTCACCTGCCTCCAGCTATGGACCTGCTGGAGACCTGGCTTGCAACCTGGTTATGTGCCCTGGCTGGGAATTGAACCAGCGAGCGACCTTTGGGTTCACAGGCTGGCACCTTATCCGCTGTGCCACCAGCCAGGGTCTATTTTATTTTTTAAAAAGTTTTTACTTTTTATTTATTTACTTATTTTTAGAGGGAGGGGAAGGGAGGAGGAGAGAAGGAGCGAAACATTGATGTGGAAGAGAAACATTGATTGTTTGCCTTTCATACACCCGCATCTGGGGACCTGGCCCACAGCCCAGGCATGTGCCCTGATGGGGAATTGAACTGGAACATTTCAGTTTGTGTGATGATGCCCAACCCACTGAGCCACACCTGTCAGGACCTTATGTTTACTTCTAGGATATTTATGGTTTTAAATCTTACATTTAAGCCTTTAATCCATTTTGAGTTTTTTCTTGTGTGTGCTGTAAAATGGTGATCTAGTTCATTTGTTACATGTATCTGTCCAATTTTCCCAACACCATTTGTTGAACAGACTGCCTTTACCCCATTGTATCTTCTTGCCTCCTTTGTCAAACATTAATTAATCATAAAGGTATGGATTTATTTCTGGGCTCTGTATTTTGTTTCTTTGATATATATGTCTGTTTTTATGACAACATCATGCTGTTTTGATTGCTATGGCCTTGTAGTATTACTTGGTATCAGATAGTGTGATTCCTCCAACTTTGTTCTTTCTCAAGATTGCTGTGGCTATTTGTGGTCTTTTGCGATTCCACATAAATTTTTGGAATATTTGTTCTAGTTCTGTGAAATATGCTATTGGTATCTTGATAGGAATTGCCTTGAATCTGTAGATTGCTTGGAAGGTATGGATATTTTTAATGATGTAAATTCTTCCTATCATTGTACAGGGTATATGCATCCAGTTATTTGTATCTTCAATTTCTTTAGTCAGTGTCTAATAATTTTCCAAGTGCAGGTCTTTTACATCCTTTGTTAAATTTATTTCTAATTATTTTATTTTTTGATATAATTGTTAATGGGATTGTTTTCTTAGTTTCCCTTTGTGATGGTTCAGTATTGGTGCATGTAAATGCAACTGATTACTGGATAATTATATTTTATCCTACTACTTTACTAAATTCATTTATCAATTCTTGTAGGCTTTTGGTGGAATCTTTAAGGTTCTGTATATCTGCAAATATAACAGCTTTACTTTTTTTTTTGCAACGTGGATGTCTTTTGTTTCTTCTTTTTGTCTGATTGTTGTGGCTAGGACTTCCAGTATTATGTTGAATAAGAGTGGTAAAAGTGGGCATCCCTGTCTTATTCCCAGTGTAAGGGAAACATTTTTAGTTTTTGCCCATTGAATATAGTGAGGTCTGTAGGTCTGTCAGATATAGCTTTTATTTTTGATGTATGTTCCCCCTATTCTCACTTTGTTAAGCATGTTTATCATAAATGGGTCCTGAATTTTATCAAACACTTTCTCGGCATCTATTGATATAATCATGTGATTTTTATCCCTCATTTTTTTTTTTTTTTTGAAAGTTTTCATCTTTAATGAAATGACTTGGGAAATAACGTCTATTTCCATGACACCAATAATACAGTGTTCGGAGTCACAGTAAGGAACACAGAATTACATCCGTAATTAATATGAATGCCAACATCTCAAGCAGTAATTTCTGTTACATGGCAAACAAAATCAAGAAAGCAACCATTAAACAAAAGAGACCCATAGCTTCAGACAAGGCAAATCCCAGGATAGCTTATGAGAACAGCTGCTGCTTCAGCAAAGGGTTTCTGGCATAACCAATAAAAAGGCTCCCAAAGACTGTTCCAATACCAGCACCAGAACCAGCCACTCCTACTGTTGCAGCACCTGCACCAATAAATTTGGCAGCAGTATCAATGTCTCTGCAAACTGCACTGGTCTGAAACTCCCTTTGGATTAACTGAGACACACCATTCTGGGCCCCATTAAATACTGTCGAGCCCTCTCCACTCCTAGTTTCTGGTCGAGATAACACTGATGCAGAAATTGGTCTATACACAACTCTGGATCCAGCTCGGATCAGAGGGGGGGTGCAGGTGAGCTTGGCGCAGGCGAACATCTTACACTCCTCCGGTGGCGCGGCTGGAGGGCTTGGGTGGCAGGCGAGTGGGCTCCTCCCCGGCTTTCTCTCTTCCCAGGAGCAGGCTGCGGCGACAGCTGGCGGCAGAGGTCAAAGGAGTGGGCTTATCCCTCATTTTTTAAATGTAGTGCATCACATTCATTGATTTGTGGATATTGCACCATCCTTGCATCCCTGGAATAAATTGTACTTGATCGTGGTGTATGATCTTTTCAATATATTGCTGGATCTGATTTGCTAATATTTTATTGAGGATTTTAGTATCTAAGTTCACCAGAGATACAGGCCTATAATCTTTTTTCTTTGTAGTGTCTTTATCTGGTTTTGGAATTAGAATAATGGTGGCCTTGTAAAATGAGCTTGGGAGTCTTTCCTCCTCTGGAATTTTTTAAAGTAGTTTGAGAAAGACATGTGCTAGTTCTCTTTGAATGTTTAATATGATTCAGCTGTAAAGCCATTCAGTCCAGGACTTTTGTTTGTTGGGAGTTTTTTGATTACTGCTTCACTTACACCACTTGTCTCTTAATATAGCCTTAGTTTAAAAGTATATTTTGTCAAAAAGGGGATGGATGTAATACAACAACAATAAAATTTTTTTAAAAAAGTATATTTTGTCAGATGTAAATATTGCTATCCCAGCTTTTTTTAGGTTTCCATTTGCATGAAATTTCTTTCTCCATCCCTTTATTTTTAGTTTGCATGTATGTTTTGTTCTGAGATAGGTCTCTTATAGACAGCATACATATACTATGTGGGTCTTATTTTTCACTCATTCAGTTATCCTGTGTCTGTTGACTGAAGCATTTAAGCCATTTACATTTAAAGTAATTATTGATAGGTATATATTAGTGCCATTTTATTTTTTATAACTATGTTTCTCTTTTTTCCCCCTTCTTTTTCTTCATAATGAAGACCCTTTAAATTTCCTTGTAATATTGATTTTGTGTTCATTAGCTTTTCCTTTTCTGGGAAGCTCTTTATTTCTCCTTTAATTTTTTTTTTTTTTAAGATTTTATTTCATTATTTTTAGAAAGAGGGGAAGAAAGAGAGGCAGAGAGGGGGAGAGACATCAATGTATGGTTGCTTTTCACCTGCCTCCAGCCACAGACCTGACTGGAGACCTGGTTTGCAACCTTGTTATGTGCCCTGGCTGGGGAATCGAACCTGCGACCTTTGGGTTTGCAGGCCAGCACCTTGTCCACAGTGCTACCAGCCAGGGCCTCTCTCCTTTAATTTTAAATGATATCATTGCTGGGTTCTGGGTCCTTGCTCCTCATCCTTTTGAACATTTCCTGCCAATCCCTATCCCTTCTGGCTGGAAATGTTTCTGTTGAGAAATCAGCTGACAGTCTTATTTGAAGTCTCTTATAGATAACTACCTATCTTTCTCTTTTTACTTGAAAAACTCTCTTTGTCTTTAACTTCTGCCATTTTAGTTATGATGTGTCTTAGTGTGGGCTTGTTTGGGTCCATGTTTTTGTTTTTGAATCTCTGTACTTCCTGGACTTTTTCTTCACCAAGTTAGGGAAGCTTTCCACCATTATTTTTTCAAATAGGTTCTTGATTCCTTCCTCTCTCTCTTCTCCTTCTGGTACCGCTATAATGTGGGTATTGTTATGCTTCATTTTGTCTTAAAAGTCCCTTAAACTATCTTCATTTTGGGGGGATTTGTTTTCTTTTTGCTGCTCTGATTTGATTGGGTGTTTTCTTTTACCTTGTCTTCCAAATTTCTGATTCAATGTATTTCTTCATCTAATCTACTATTTATCCTTCTAGTGTATTCTTCATTTTAGATATTGTATTCTTCATTTCTGACTAGTTCTTTTTCATGGTTTCTATGTCCTTTTTTCATGCTGTTAAAGTTCTCAATAAGTTTTTTAAAGTTCTCAGTAAGTTCTTTGAACATCCTTATAATCATTTTTCTTAACCGTGTATCTGGTAAATTATTAGCTTTCATTTCATTTAGCTCTTTTTCTGGAGATTTCTACTGTTCTTTGTCTCCCCATTTTGGTTGCCTTTTTGTTTCTTTGTATTAGATAGACCTGCAATTTTTCCCAGTCTTGGTAGGGTGGCCTAACGTAGTAGGTCAGACCCAGTGGCATAATCTCCTTTATCACTAAGCTGTGTACTGTAGTAATGACCTTGTGCTTGTTATGTGAACCCTCCAATTGTGATTGAGTCATGATTGCTATTGGTCTGTTCATGTGGGGGTGGGGGTGGGGGTTGACCCTAAGGCTGGCTGACTATGAGAATCAGCCCTGACCACACTGTCGAGTTGCTGAGCAGGTGTTGACCACAGAAAGTGGAATTCACCTCAGTGAGGGTCTGGTGCCAGCCAGTATCTCCCTTTGGATGTGCCACTTATGAAGACAATTGAATCCTGCGCTTATGTTATTCATAGCTGGCCACTATGTGGGTTGGTTTTGGGACCTCTTGTGAGGGATTCTGGTTCATGCCAATGTCAGACACTGCCTGTGACTAGTGCTAGGCAACCTATTTAGAGCTACAAATCAATTTATGGTTTGTGGCTGTTTCTGCTGGGCCTGGGTGTGCATGGGAAGGACTAAAATGCACACCAAGGACAGCTTTCATTGGTATCAAGCCGAGGGGCAGGTCGGAAAAAGTCTTAAGGCACCCCGAGATCCACTTCCACTGTGTCTGATTGCTGGCTGGCTGTCAGGCTCAGTTGCTAAAAGAGCCTCTGGCAGTACTCAAGTAACATGAGGTAAGTTCTCAGTGAGCCACCAAGTAGGGTGAATAGTGTTCACCAGACTGATACAGGTTCATACTTGGTACTAGTGTTGGGTCTGAGGCCATTCAGTGGAAGTCCCAGGGTATATCAAGTCTAGTTGCCCCCTGCCGAGCGCCCATAGACCTTTGCAGTAGGCTGTAGTCTCAGGGAGCATTAGGGTAAGGCTGGCTTTGTTTATCAGGCCCAAACAGACCCAGATTTGGCTGTGTGAAGGGGGTGCTCTGCACCTTCAGGAGTTCAAGGGAAAGATGGCCCCTGTTTAGAGCCACACCACTCAGTCTCCAGGTGTGACTCTTATGCTGATGTAGTTCACAGTTTTTCAAGAAGAAGAGACTTTAAACAAGTAATTAAACAAGTAATGAGTTAATTACACTTGTGGTAAGTGCCACCAAGGAGCACATGTGCTGGGAGAACATTAAAAGAAAGGATGGCTTTGAGCTGTAGAATCAGGAAGGCTTCTCTGGGAAAGGGCTGACATGAAGGATGAGGAGGAGGAGGACATCAGACACGAGTGGGTCTGAGCTTTGGTGGAAGCACAGGGCCTGGTCAGGAGTTGGGACATTGGGACCCAAGGGGAGGGAGCAGGGGTGCCATTAGGTTTATGGCTTTGGTACCAGGGAGTTGAGTAGGCATCCAAGGTGAGTTTCTCTTGGCTATGAGGTGGAAGACAAGACTGGAGCTGCCTGACTATGTTCAATGTCAGTGAGTGCAGAGAGGTTTGGGTGGGATTTTGAGCAGGTGACTGGGGTTATGAACCTCAGGTTGGGCCACTGAGAGCCCTTAAGATTATGCCCACCCTCCTGGATCTAGCCAGAGAACAAGAAGGGGAGAGCTTCACTCAAGCTATTCCATGCTTTCTGGGGAAATCAAGACAATTTCCCCATGGATAACAGCTCTGCTGCTTCTCAGCTACCCTGCAGAATTCCAGACTGGACCAGAAAGGCTCACCATGCTTGGAGGGACACAAAGTAGGGGTGGTGTCAGTGGGTGGCATTCCTTCCCACTTCCCAACTCCCCCTCCGAGGCCACTGGACAGCAGTTGTTCCCACTAGTCTAGGTTTAGTTCACATCTGTCCCCCATCAGCAGTGGGGAAGTTCATTCCCTCGAACTCTTGGAGCCAAGGAATTTCTGGGAGTGGACCCTGCTGATGCCTGGGAGGGGAGGGTGTCCCCTCTCCTTAAGCAGGAATGTACAGAGTAAATACTGGTACCTGAGCCAGGCCCCCAGCCTCACCTCCTTACTCCCCAACATGTCTGGCTTGGGGCTCTGGGAAAGATGTTGAGGGCAAGGAGTGGGAGGGTAGGTCCTGGAGGTGACAGCATCCATCGCCGCACCCTCACTCATGTAACCAACCAAACTACAGGTCCAGCTGCTTGCAGCTACGAAAGCCAATACTCAAAAGGCAGGTGCTGATGTAAAGAAAAGTGGTTTATTTTCAGGTGCCAGTCTCCTAGATGATGGGAGACTCATGTCACAAAGCCCATGTCCTGGAAAATGGGGGACACTTGTTTCAAAGCCCATTTCTACATCTCAGTGGAGGCAGAGGTTTTTATAAGGAGGGAAAGAGGAGCAGAACCAAGAGATCAAGGAAGGAGGTTGGAAAATTCTCTTTTTGTAGTTGAGCACAGTTCATTCCAATAAGACATGTGATGGTCTGGTGTGCATCATCCTGGGTTCGTCATCCCAGCTTCACGTCACCCTGGTGAAGCAAGTCTCTAGGAGAGGGAATGCCTGAAGATCAGAATCTACCTTTTGAGCTGTTAGTTTAAGATTCCCATCCAAACATGCAGTTTATCTACAAGCCACATATTAGAATCAGCACTTACAGAAACAATGTCAAAGGAATGGTGGGGTGGGTTACAATTTCCCACTGTTCCACTCAGACTTCCCTATTCTTTCCAACGTTCCTCTCCATTTGTCCTCCTTCACCGCTCTCCCCCAGGCCCTTCTCCACCCTTCTTCCCATCCCCAGGCCCAGGTCTTGCAGGCCTTTCCTTGGAGGTAAGCTGGAACTATGCCCTCCATCCACCACAGGGGCCTTCTCCAAGGTCTGGGCCCGGAAGGTGCTCTCTGCAACTGCCTGGCCCAGGGCTCCGCGAGCCCAAGGTCTTGGCTGCTAGGTTCCTGGTCCCTCTGTCCCCTGCTGAGGCAGCCCTCCTGGGCAGCAAGTAAGGCTTTATTCTGCAACTCTCTCTCTCTCTTTATCTTTGGAGTAGGAAGGAATGCAGATGGGTCCTTCCCTTCCTTTTCCCCTTCCACTTTTTCTTCTAGGAGCTGTGATTGAAGGAGCAGGGGTGGCTTGAATTGTGGGGTCTTAGGAGGAGCCCTTACCCACTCATTCCCAATTCTCATCCAGTTGAAGTAACTCCAACAAGCTGCTTTTGAAATGCAAATGCAAAATGCTCCCTCTCTTCCTTTTTCAGAGAAATGCTTCAAGTCTCAGAAAAGAGGAAAATGATTTGTTTAAGACAGCTAGTGTCTCACCCACCACGAGCCTGATAAGGGATTGTTAAATTTTAATTAGACAATTTGATTCCTTCAAATACCAGACTTTCAGAGGAGGCAGCGTGCGCGGCAACCCAGTTGCTGGAGTTTAGGCTGCAACTAGCGTTTCTCAGCCCCACCTCTGGGCCCAGTACCCCAGAGTTTTGCTGGAGGCTGGACTCAACTTGGAACCAGAGAAATGGAATACTCTCCTTTCCCCTCTGGGGCCAGCCAGGTTTTCTCCAGGGTTCCAGGCTACCCTAAGAGATTGGCTTTTTCCAAGTTTTTCCTGAGAGAAAACGTCAGTGGTAGGGGACAGCCTTAAACTGTGGAGCTTTCAAGGCTCCCTCCCCCTCCTCCAGCACTGGTTTCTAATTGCAAGCTGGGTGTGACTGGGAGGGCAGCCCACCTGCCTGCTACATCTACTCCTCTACTGTCCCCTCCTTTATCCCTTCCCCAGAACTAGCACTTTTTCAAACCATGCACACAGAGAAAATTGTGGCGTTTATAAGGCGCAAAATGGCAAAGTAGCTTGAGGATGGAAAGGCGCGTGTGCCCCATTCCTCTCGCCCAGGTAGGTAACCCACACTCCTCAGTTCAGCCTGTATGTCTTGGTGGGAAGCCACTGTGTAGCTCTGAAGACAGCAATCGTTGCAACAGGCTATGGTGGGCTGAATGCTAGGGAGAACCTGATGGATCATTCTGGAAGATCTTTTGGTAGACCTTTGCCCTTATGAGCTGGGGCAGGGCAAAGTGCTGGAAAAGGTTGAGGGCCAGGTGATTTCTGGCACATGATGGCTTACAGGCCACCACAAATGGCGTTTCCCCCATTCCTGGCTCTCTCCTCTTTCCCACACACCCACAGCCCATCTATGAGCATTGCCTGGGGAGGGCAGGGTTGGGAGCAGCAATATACCCCTTTGCTGCACAGGAAAGATGAAGGTGGCACCTTGGGGAACAATCATACCCCCACTTGAGTGAGACCCGGCATGTGCCAGTGCCTGTGTCAGCTCCGGCAGCCATGGCAAAACACCATAGGCCAGGTGGCATAAACAACAGATGTTTATGTTCTAACAGTTGAGAGACTGGAATCTGAGTATGGTGCTGGCATGGTGGGGTCCTGGGGAGGCCTCTTCCTGGCTCACAGACCGATGCCTCTGTGTGCACACAGGGCAGGGGAGAGGCAAGAGCAAACTCTCTGATGTCTCTTCTCATAGGGACACCCATCTCATCACCATGGCCCCACCCTGATGATCTCATCTAGACCTAATTACCTCCCAAAAATGGCATGTTGGAAGGGAGGGGTTAGAGCCTCAAAAAATCAATTGTGGGGTGACGTTGACAGCAGGGTTAGATCATCCATTTCTCTCCTAGGAGATAGGACTATGTAGTAGCTAAACCAGTAAATTTGAAGAAATGGCAGTGACTATGTGTGTGTATGGTGCTCACTAAATGCTCAGTGATGGGGACTGTGATTTTGGAGCTTTTACACCTGAAGCAGAAGACACCTGGGAGGAAGCTAAAGGTGAGTCACATGGATGTTGGAGAGCTAATTGATTATAATTTCATAACTCCAAATAAAAATGCTGGCTCTGACAACAGAAAACAATTTAAATAATGTGATCTTATATACCTGAAGTTTTATAACGTAAGAAGAATTTACCTTGGGTTGTGCATTTAGTCAATCTCCACTTAAAAGCAAAACAAAAAACTCAAGACTTTTAGACCATCCTGGCTGCTGCATGGGCCTGGCACTCCCTACTTACACAGAGTGGGTGTTGACTTCTCCTTGCTTCTCTGGAGCCAGGACCAGGCCAAAGGAGCTGGTACTCTTCCTCCTCACAGGCTGGATGAAGAAGCTTGAGGGTTAGAGATCTCAGGGGCCTTCCAGGTAGCCCGGAGGGAGAAAGACCACAGCCTCCTCTCTCCTGATGGCCCCTTGGTGGTGGTGGTGGTGGTGGGGTGGGGGAGGTTGGAAGGCAAAGAGAAAGGGGTGGTGTTGGAGCAGGATTGCTGTGCCTGGGGACTGGCAGGATTTCTCAGGCCTCTTAAGGAAATGCAGGTGGGGAAATGCCAGGAGGGCACTGCGTTTTATTCACCCTAAATTAATAGACACCCTTACCAACATTTTGATGTCTCTGAAATAGGAAGGAATTCATTTTCCGATTGATCCCTTCTTAGAGCTTATTGGGGTTTGATGGCATTTTTCCCCCTACTGGTACATGAAACAATGGGGCATCTTATACTGAATTCTGTCTAAGAGCCTAGGAAATATAACTGTTGTCACAGTCTCTGACTATACAGCAGGTGGGCTGGGAAAGCTGGATCTGCCAGGCCAGCCACCACCCCATTTCAGGGGTTGCTCGCATACAGTCTGCAACCATGGCTCAGGACCAGATGTTGCCTTTTATTTTCCCTCTTTTTATTCTTTTCTTTGGTTTGGCGTTTAAAGTTAACATTCCTTAAAAGTTTATTTTTGCTGGCCATACATGTATCCTCTCACTTAATCCTCAAAATGATAATTGCTGTCCCCATTCTGTGGATGGGAAAACTGGGGCTCAGGAAGGCCAAATAATCTGGCTGAGGTTCCAGGGCTAATAAGGGTACAGTTGGGATTTGAACCCAGGGTTTTGATCTTCAGCCCCTGTGTGACACTAGTACCTCTCATGCTAGAGTGCCTTTTCTGTGGGGGTGGATTTGCTGATATCTGAATTCCTGCTCAGCTTGGTGCTGTGAGAGCTAGCCAGGCAGCTCCTGCCAGTGAGAAGAATCAGCCCCAGGTAGGAAGGGTGCTAAGGACACAGGAGGAACTGCAGCTGACTTTGGAGATCGGAAGACAAAGACAACCTTGTACCAGGATGTTAAGAGGGTCTATAGGCATTTAGGCATTTTCTATGATTTCCCATTCTTTCTATATTGTGAACATATTCCATTTATTTCAGCAAAAAGAAACAAGAACAACTGAGAATAAATACTACATGAGAAAATTAAATGCAACAGTGAATCCCTTTTCAGCCTTGGGTGAAGGGATTCACCATTGCCCTGAGGAATGAGTGCTAACCCCCAACCCCTCCCTAATCTGCTATGCTCATATTTGCCATCTAAACTGTATCCACATTTTCAAATCCCAGTTTAAGTTCATCTCCTCCAGGAAGCCTTCCATGAACACCACAGCCCTACTCATATGCATGCATATCCTCTCTGACTTCTGGACACCCACTGTAGTGGGCTGTAGCATGCCGCCTAGGTCCCCTCTACAACTAATGTGCTCCTTCTCCAACTACTGGGATTGTTGACAACTGACAGTTGATAGTCAGGTCCACCTTCTTGTGATTGCCCACCACTGAAGAGAGATGCCTTTCTCAAGGCCACACCCTTTCCCTGGGACAGTCCATGACCTCTAAGAGGGGACAAAGACCTGACCCTGTTGCTCGAATTCAGGCAACCAGATAACTCTTGCAAGGCTCCCTAAGAAGACACCTAAGGCTGTGGTCTGACAACAAAGCAGTTCAACTTCTCTGCTCAGCCCTGCTTCCTTCACTTCCTTGCAAGTCTTGGGACTGAAACCATCCCAGACACATTTCCTGCATGCTAATTTTCTCCTCAGTTGGCTTCCTGGGGACTCAACATGCAACATCCATGATACTTGGCCTGAATTACTCTTGTCATTTGTTTATCAGGTCTATGTTAATAGCTACTTTCAAGTAAGTGTGTGGGGTTCTTCCCAGGTACACTTACAGACCCTTTGGTTCAGCTCAACAAGCCTCTGTGGATCATTACTGCCTGCAAATCTAGTGCTTGGAGTTGGATGAGAAGAATGAGATAGTATGCTTTTCTGATTATTCCACAAAGAAGATGAAGCATGGGCAATACCTGGTGTAACCTTGAAATGCTTGCACACCAGTGAAAACAACAGACTCACAAATAGGGTGTGTTCCAGAACCAAACCAGGAAGCAGTGCTGTAAAGCCAGGGAGACTTGGGACAGGAACTAGGGCAGGAGGATTCTGAGTAAGCTTGATGTGAAGGATATGTAGAGACTGAGTGAATGGAGAAAAGGGAAATGAAGTTTTCTGGATACTTTTCTGATTTGTGGGGATAAGAATTACAAGCCTCAGAGGTTGTTTTGAGGATATATGAGATAGTACATCAAAAATAGAAAGAACTTGGCAAACTGTCAAATCCTCTACAGGTAGATGAGGCCATCCTCACAGGCAGGCTCAGGATTGTGCTGCAGGAACGTAAGTCTGGTTAGGTATAGGGAATGTGTGGGCTGGGGAAGACAGGGACCTGGGAGTCCCCATCAGATACTGCTGGCCCTACCCAGAGAGGGACTAAGAGAGTGGGAGGTAGGGCAGAGAGGCACTGTCAGGATGCTGGGTAAGGTAATGTGCCTCCAGGTTTCCAGACCTCCAAGGGTCCTTGGCTCAATGGATTCTGACTGAGTAAATGAATGTGGCACCAGCCCCTGTTGCCTGGTCAATATCTACATACAGGTCTCCTGCTGTGTGCTCCAGATGGGAAGAGGCCCCGCTGGGCTTGCAGATGATAGCGTCAATAGGGCATAGTGCTTCCCTACTTTGATCTGGAAGACTTGTCAGCTGGGTGGCATTCCATGTCATCCCACATGGAATTAGGCATTTGATTTCCTCAAAGGTTCCAAAGTGGTGGTGCTGGGTAGGATATCATCCATACTCCTCTGCTGGCAGAGCAGAGATGTCAGAGAAGGATGAGGGTGCAGAGGTGGGCAGCCCCTTCTCCCAGGTCCAAGCTTGGGGTCTCCTCTGCCCTGATTTGGAGACATGTTCAACCTGAATGGCATAAATTGGTGCATTTCAAATGCACTTGGATACCACAGCACCTAAAAATCATGTTTTGTGCAGAATGCCTTGAAAACTGATAAATTTAATTCCAGTGTGTGAAATAGGAACACTTTTGTTAGCAGGAAAGCCAACTCTATTATATGTGCATTATGTTTCAATCACAAAGAAAACACAGGCTGTCAAGCTCATCAATGCTTCTTCAGTCTGCCTCTAAGCCCACTGCCCCCTTTTCTCCATGAGCAGCACTATGAGCCTCCCAGAACCCAGTGCAGAAATCCAGAGTTCTCCTCAACAACTGCTCTCCCTGTTTGCCCCCAACACCCCTCCAACCCCACATCTATCCAATGTCTAATTCCATGAAACCAACTTCCAGGCTAGCTACTGAATCTGAACACTTCTCTGCATTCTCATCTCCACTACTTTCATCTGGGCAACCATCTGTTTCATCTGTTACCCGAATTACAGCCACACCTCACTTCCCTCCAAGGTTCTGCACTGTAACAGCCAGTGACCTCTCTAAAACATCGATCCAAAGGAGTCAGTCCTCTGCACCCAACCAACCTTTCAGGAGCCCCAAACCTTACAAGCTCTCCATCCCTGGCCCATGAATGGCCTTCCAGCTTAATTTTCCCTGGGGTCACCATCATGTCCTATACAAGTGTTTGCTGTTTGGGGCTGTGTTATGTTCTCTCTGGCTGGAACATCTACCCGTACCCACTCGGTTGCCTGGCTGACGCCTCCTCCTACTTCATCTCCGATGATACCTCTTTCATGGGATGGGCTGCGCATTCCTCAGGGCTCTCAATGCATGTGTGCAGACCCCACCATCTCTCTCTGGAGTTCCTGCAACAGCCTCCTCATGGTGTGCTGCCACCTTGGTTGGCCCTGCCCCTACGTTCTCTACACAATAGTCAGAATCTTCTCTGAGAGGCAAATCTGACCGTATTGTTCCTGCTGCTATTAGGCTTAAGTCTAAATTCCTGGTATGACTTGTAAGGTCCTTTATGAGCCTCTATGATCTCATCTATTGCAGCTTCCCCAGTTTAACTCATTCCAAGTCCTCCCATGCTTCAGCTAGCCCGAATCCCTTTCGGCCTCCACTATGCCACCTGCTCTCTTGCTCTGTCTTTTGCATATGCTGACTCCCACGTGTAGACCCTCCCCTGGCTCCCAACTCCTCACCTGGCTAATTCCAACACATCTTTCAGTTGTCTGCTGAACATCACTTGCTCTGGAAAGCCTTCTTTAAATCCCTAAGCTAGGTTATGTATCTCTCCCTGCATTCCATTTCCTAGTGTCTACCACTCCCAGATTTAATTGCTTGATTAACTGGCTATTGTTGATTTTAGAGTGTGAGTTGGAGAACCTTGTATATTTCTTTCCTGCCTGTGTTTACAGCACTATGTAAAATAATGCTTAATAAATATTTATAGAAGGATAAATGAATGCATGTTTCTATTCCTACCATTAGAAGTTGGGTCTCCTGATGAACTAGTCTGAAGTGTGTGGTGAATGAAATGTGCTTAATACATGTTTGTTGAATGAATGGTCAGCTTTTCTCAAGCTCACTTATTTTATTATACTTCTTTTAAAATTATACTTTCTCATTTGTTTCATCATCTGCAAAACTTGCTAGCAAAATAGTGGCAGTAGGCTCAACGTTTTAAGAAAATTGTTGGATGCAAAGCTTAATGTTCTGAGGCTGGAGAACACTCTCTATAAACTTCCAGTGGTTAGTTTTAGCTCCAGAGATCCCCATGGGAGGCAGCATGCTTCAGGAGGCCCTTCCGCTCATTCCTTCTGTCTATTTCTCTTCACCAGAGCCTGGCCACCTTGTGGCCCTGCTACCCCAATGGATCCACTAAACCTGTCCTGGTACGATGACAATCGGGAGAGCCAGAACTGGAGCCGGCCCTTTAATGGGTCTGAAGGGAAAGCCGACAAGCCTCACTACAATTACTATGCCATGCTGCTCACCTTACTCATCTTCATCATCGTCTTTGGCAATGTGCTGGTGTGCATGGCCGTGTCCCGCGAGAAGGCACTGCAGACCACCACCAACTACCTGATCGTCAGCCTCGCTGTCGCTGACCTCCTTGTAGCCACGCTCGTCATGCCCTGGGTCGTCTACCTAGAGGTAAGTTTGGGCCCTGCCTCCCTTAGCACCTTCTCCAGAGGGTGCAGCCCTGGAGCCTCGAGCCCAGGATCCTCACTGCTTCCCCTCCCACACACACACACAAGTTGCCTGGTGCTTTCTCAGATGGCCTCTTCCCCCACTGTAGGCTTTTTCTCCTTATAAAGTAGGTAGATTGTCTCCTTAACAATCCCAGCTACCAGGTATAGGGTCCTTACTAAGTGCTAGGCCTTGTGTTAATTGCTTCATGGATAGTGTTTTCCATCGAGTCTTCATATCAGCTCTGAGAAACTGATGTTTTTGTCCCTATTTTACACAAGTTTGGTGACCCCTCCAGCATCACACAGCTGCCAGGTCCAAGCTTGCACTCTGGCCCCCAAAATAGTTCATTAGATCCTGTTGGAAATGGGAATAATTGATGAGATCCCTCAAGGACGGGAGATGTTCCTGGCTTCCATCCCTGAACTCTTCATTCCTTTTTCCCCACTTCAAAAATGGGAGCTGCTGCTCTGTGCTTTCCTTCTCCCTCCCCTCTTCCCCAGTGTGTTTTAGGCCTGTGTTTGGGACCTTCAGTTAGAGGCCTCTGTGAAGTGTGCTGCAGCCCTTCTTCAGGAAGGAGCAGAGAGCCCGCTGTCACTTGCCCGGGACAGTGTCCAGCTCTGAGCCTCAGAACAGTGAGTAGGCAACCCCTGCCATGGTCAGGCACTGTGCCAGGCATTTTTCAGACACAGACTCAGTGAATGCTCATGCTAATCCTGGGAGTCGATACTACTCAATTTGCAGAAGAGGAAACAGAAGCTTTGAGAAGTTGCCTGCCTTCACCCAGATCACATCGCAAAGGGAGAAGCCACTGCTGATAAGAAGGCCCTCAGTGGGCCCACCTCCAGGTGGACACTTTTCAGAGCTGCCAGGCAGAGGTGGAAGAGTCCAGGAGAAGTGAACGGGCACAGGCTGGTTCTGACCCCTTTTCCTGCCCAGGATTCTGGGTGGAGTGTGGGTGCCTAGGAATCTGACTGTGCATTTAGGGAAGAACCAATGCTAAGGGCATCAGGATCCCTGGGTGGCTGTCTTCCTGCACTGCCTCACTAGGAGGAGTCTGCCTGCTCTACCATGGCAAGCCCGTCTTTTAAAATCGAACATGAACCCTTTATAGGTCTGTGCTTGGAAGTCATCAAGGAGAAGACACTGAGGTGGAAAGGGGAGGATGGTCGAAGGTGACCCTTCTCCCTGTCCCCTGTCCCCAAGGGGGCTCCTGCACTTCCTGCCACCACCACACTGGCCCATGGGAGCTCTGGGCCACCACTCCCTGGTTTCCTTTAGCACAGCCTAAATAAGCTGGAACTTCCCAAATGAACTGACTGAATGTTAAGGAAGAACCACCAGGAAACAAGACACCAAATAACATAAAAACACACAGGTGCTGCAGCCAGGGTTCAATTTCTCCACAACTCCAATGTCGTCAAGGCCCTGAGACTCTGCTTGTCCCATGTTTGGCTGGAGACCTCTCCCTAAGGAGCCCCTTCCACTCAATCTCAAAGGGGACCCCTAGTCTCAGACCATCAGGGGAAAATGACCTCTCTGTGTGTCCCTTTCCTTATCTATCTCATAGCATTGTTTGAGAATTGAATGAATGACTATATAAACATGTTTATTTGGAGCTGGACACATAATAAACATATTGCAAAAGTCAGCCATGACAGTGGTATTGAAGGTAAAATGACCATAGCTATCTGACACCTGTCCACGTAGAGGGGACACTTCCATACTCAGGCAAATAAAACAACCTCTTCCCAGAGTGAGGTGCTCTGCCCAGAGCTATGAGCATGGGCTCTGGAACTTTTAGGCCCACGGCCCCTACCCAGACTCTCTAGGGTAGGGCCACATCTGTACATGGGCTGTACTGGGGCTCCCACCGATCTCCAAGTCCTTCAAAAAATATTTTAAACACACCTGCTCACCAATTAGGAGGGAAAGCTCAGCATACAGAGGGCAGAGTGAAGAATGGCACCTCACGGGGCTGTGCTCAACTCTCTTGTAGTCTTCCACCCAGGCAAGGGCTGGACAGTAAGCTCAACTCCCAGGACATTGGCTCGGCTATTGATGGTCCCAAGTGGAGTCTTACTCTATCCCAGCACCCTGTCAAAGTATTCTTGCAATCATGTACTATATCTAGAATCTTCCATCTTGTTTCATTTCCAGCGATAGTAAATGCATCCAATAGCATGCCATGTCAGTGCCCATCTAACATGGTACTAGATGTGCACTACTTGAATTTATTCCACTCAGTACCTGGAAGGCACGCTGCTGTTGAAGGGGGAGGATGGGGTTCAATTTCTGACTCTACCACCTTCCACCTTCCATCTAGAGAAGAGAGCCACAGGCCACTTGTCTGCATGTGCCATGTCTTTTTGGCTTCACAGCCCTTTGAGGGATGGCTTGACTTGTGCATTTTCCAACTGAGCAGATGAAATTGAAATGTGAACAGACTAAGATCTTAAGGTTATTTATTCACTTATTTGACCTGTATTGAGCAATTCTACATCCTACTTCCTTCTTGAAGTCTAAAGCTCTAGCTTGCCATCAATGAGGAGACTGCTGATTGGAGGTAACAGGGGAGCAGTCCCCACAGGAAATGTGGGAACACATAGGGAATACGGGACTTGGCATGTAGGGGCAAGGAGGTTGTGCAGGAAGAAGTTATATTTTCAGAAGAACTATCTGGGGAAGTGGGGGGTGGGGCATAACACCTGCACTCCAGGCAGAAAAACAAAGTGTGCAAAGTTGCCCAGCAGCGCAGGTAAAGCTTGGGGTTTGGAGGTGTGGCATCCGTGTCATTAGCTTCAGAGGTTTGCTATCACATTCTAAAGATGTGAGTGTGAGTGTTCAGAAAAGTGCCTGACACAAAGGAAGTGTTTAATATGTGGTAGTTATTATTAGGAATTAAACAGCCAACTCAAGGCCCATCCTACAGGTCCCAGCTTCATGTGAGCAAGAATGTCAGTATGCCCTGCTTAGTGTGGCTTAATTGGTTAGAGAATTGTTTTGTAAACCAAAGGTTGTGGGTTTGAGTCCCAGCTGGGTCACATACCTAGGTTTCAGTTTCGGGGTCAGTTCCCTGTAGAGGCACGAATGAGAGGCAACTGGTTGATGTTTCTTTCCTAATCTTTTCCCTCCCTTCCCCTCTCTCTCAAATCAATAAGCCTGTCCTCAGGTGAGGATTTAAAAAAAAAAAAAGGAAGAAGAAGAATCTCAATGTATGGCGTCTGAAGGTGCAGAGAAAAACCTGGGGTCTTATTCTTTCTCTGCTACTAAACACCAGGTGACCTTGGGCAAGTCCATTTTCCTGTTTGACCCCAAGCAATTAGCCCACCCAAGCAATTAAAATCTTTCCTTTCACACTTGGTTTATTTAGTACTTTTTACATAATTATCTCCTTTTCAGCAAGCTTGATAGACCTTCTCAAAATACCTTAGGAGAGAGCATAAGTTGTGCTGCCCAGAACTTGCTTCAGAGTCCAGCCCTGCTGCACCCCAGTGGGGTGAACTCCCTGAGCTCAGTTTCCCCTCCATGGCTGGACATAAGCAGTTTCTTTTGTATGAGCTTGAAGAACAATAAATGAGATAAAGTACATGCTCATAGTAGGTATTGCAGAAACAGCGGCTACCAACACATTCTCAAGCCTTTGAGTCAGCTCCCGAGCTGGGTCCTGGAAGAGCTGCTCCTGTAACTGTGGAAGAAAGTCTTTCTAATTCTTGCTCCAGAAGAACCTTTGGGAAAGGTGGTTGAGAACTCCTAGAGGCCAGAACTTGTCAGTCCTCCTCATCACTGTACTTGGGAGTCTAGGACAGAGATTGGAACATATGAAGTGTCTATAGGAAAGAAGAAAAGCAGGGAGGATGGGGAAGAACTCAGACCTACATCCCCAGGGAAAGGAAAGTGGCTCTGAAGTTCTAATCTAGAAGAGGCTTCAAGGGGGAGGTGGACCAAGTGGGCCTGGAACTCCGATAGTGATGCCAAAAGGTAGACTTTGTTTATGACAGGGAAGCCCTTCCAGCCCCGCCCCCACGCCCATCCCCTAGGACATTCCTATATGGTCAGTGCTGCACTGAGGCACAGAGACCCCTGTACTGTGACTTGCGAGGGGCCCAGAGCTGCAAGAGGCTTTCTGTCTTCCAGGAGGAGCTGCTGTTTCCTCCACACTCCACAGCAGCAGCAGCTGTGGCCACGCTGAGCTTAAATGCCAGCAGAAAAGAGGGCAACGCTGAGAAGGAGCAACGTTATAATTAGGCCTGCCGCTGTGCTGTAATCCTCAGCGTGGGTACTGCCCTGCTCAGTCCCCGGGAGGGGCTTTCCTGCTCCTCTTTTCTCCTCTTGGCAGAGGCCCAAGGTGCATCGTGCAGTCCTGACTCTGCTCAGGGATGGGGCTGCTCCAGACTTCCAAAGTCGCCAGGGCCAGCCTGCTGTGTGAGTGCGAGTGCCTTTGTGTAAATGAAAGTGTGGAGTGTGGATGTGCATGGGGACAGGTACAGGAGTGTGTGTGGGGGGTGGGGGGTGGGGGGGTGGAGGAGGCATGTAAAACACCCCTGCCTGGAGCTGGACATCTCATATCCCATGGCTTAATGGTTACAGCCCCTTCCCCCACCCATTCTGATGTTCCTAAAGCCCTAGGCCAGGAGAAAAGCCTCTTTTTTCTTTAGGCATTACAAAGAGCAGAAATGTCTTCCCTGTTTCATAGGGTCATTGTCTTTACCATTGTTTTTAACAGATACTTATTGGGCCCCTATCCTGAGCCATGCACCATGCTGGGCACTGAAGGAGCTGCCTGGTTCCCCCAGAAACCTGGGCTTGACTTGAGCAGGACCAGATACTGAGCTGAATGGCTGGGAAAGTCACTGCACTTTTCTGAGGCTTGGTTTCCTCATTGGTAAAATGGGTGTCTCAAGGTGATCACACAATGTTTTTGAGGTAAAAATAGTTGAAGAACTCTGTGTAAGTTGCTCATCTTTCTTTTAGCACAGTTCCTGGCACAGGGGGCCTTTTGTGTCTAGGGAGAAGGGCCAGGGGCAAGGGCCTAAGACATCATGGGCATGATCCCCATCGCTGCTCCTCTTTTCCCCCAGACCTCAGACAGAGACTCATAAGAGCCTCGCAGCTGCCCTCTGAGCCTGTGGCCTGACCTCCCCCTGGAGAGCTGAGCTACCAGGCCTTAGCTAACTTCCCCTCCCTCTCCTGTCTGCCAATTCTGTTGCTTTGTCCCCAGGTGGTGGGCGAGTGGAAATTCAGCAAGATTCACTGTGACATCTTTGTCACTCTGGACGTCATGATGTGCACAGCAAGCATCCTAAACCTGTGCGCCATCAGCATCGACCGGTGAGCCCAGCCAGGGTGGGAGCGGTGTCCCTGGCATTTACCTTTCAGGCTGCCCTACCTTTCCTTCAGGGCCAGTCTCTGTCTATGATACAATATGGCTGACTTTGTGCCTGTGAATCCATGCGTTTATGTGCGTTTCACACACATACTATGTGGTGGTGCATGTGTGTCTGGCTGGGAAAGTACCATCTTACAGACAGTGATGCTACCAAACAAACCCAGACTGGCGTAGAGGAAAAATCACTTGATGCTGACTTGATCCTCTGGTTCTATCACTTTCTACCTAGGTGACCTTGGGCAGATTATGGAAGTTCTAGGGACCCTATTTTCATTGTCTAGAAACTAAGGATGATGACTGCTGCTCATTTATAGTAATAGTGTCTGGTTTTGCAGTTTACATCCATCATAGCACGCATGCATGGCCAAGGAGGGCCAGGCTGTGCTCACCTTGCTAAGATATATCCCTGGAGCCTTTCACTGATTTGTACACACAGGCCATGTGGGCTCCCAGAGGCCCTGGTCCTGCTCTTTGTAGGATTCTTGGATGACAAAATGAGCTAATGTGTGAGAAGTGCTGGATAGAGGAATGCAAGGGACTATACACAATTACCACTGATATTATTTTCTACTGAATGGGGTTTAACCCTTGCTCTGAGGGTCCCAGCTACCAACCCATCGACAAACACTTCCACCTTCAGTGGGCCCAGCTCAGGTGTAGTACATACAGTTTCAAAGGCACAAAGATCCAGGCCATGGCCCCCACAAGGCCTAATAAGCAAGTGGGGAGACATGGATAAAAGATATGGTCCAGGATTAATGGTAGCCAGTTAGTCCCTAAGCAGTTAATTGGGCAATACCAACTTTCCTTATTGTCTGAGTTGGGGACAGGCAGGAGGGTTGATTTAAAGTAGATTGAGGGCTTCATGGAGGTGGACCAACTGTCCACCCCCAAAAAGTATCTTAGTTGTGCATGCTGTGGAGTAAGGGGTCCCTGTCCTTGTGTCCTTGCAGGTACACAGCTGTGGCCATGCCCATGCTGTACAACACGCGCTACAGCTCTAAGCGGCGGGTCACCATCATGATCGCCATCGTCTGGGTCCTATCCTTCACCATCTCCTGCCCACTGCTCTTTGGACTCAACAACACAGGTGAGCCCTGCATCTGATGGGTTCAGCTGGCCTCTGTGCAGGGTCCTGGGGGTGCTGAGCCCTGGTGCAGACATGGTGGGGACCCATCAGGGACCTGACTGCCACCCTGACTGCAGCCAGGGGTCTCCTGGGCCAAGCTCGACTCTGTGTTGTACCTGGTTGGGCCAGAGAGAAACAATGACCTGCAGCCCAGAGGAGTCGGGTGAGGGATGGGGATAATGATGCAGGAGGATGTCTGGCCATTTCCAACCTTGTTTATTAGATTGATACAGGCCAAATAGCCTCCCACACTGTGTGTGTGTGTGTGTGTGTGTGAATGTATGTGTTGTGTGTGTGCATGCCCATATCGGAGAAGCTGCTGGGCCTCCATCTCCCCTGGTAATGCTATTTGTGTAATAAGGCTGCAGCCTCAGGCCCAGCTGAGTGAAGGCCAGGCCTCAGCCACCTGGAGCAGAAAAGGTAGAAACAAGTAGGAGGCTAGCACACTATGGCCTGCCCTTTGCAAGGCAGTCAGAGTGCCTCAGACAAAAGAGGCATCTACCTGCTGGTGTGGAGTCAAGTTTACTCTAGAGGGAGGCAAGAGCAATGCAAGTGTGCCTCTGGGGACCATTCCAGGACTGTATATACAAGGAAGCCATGAAAGTGTGTGGTACCAAATCTAACTCTTGTGGAAATTGTAAGAAGTGGGAATAGGCCTAAATGTATTTGGATTAATCTGGAAAAACCCTAAAATAGAGGGCAGATTATCTACTAGACCTGGAAGAGCGTTTTGAACCACAGTGGAACATAGGTGGGTTCAGCAAACAGGAACCAGTTACCTTGTCCCTCAAATTAAAAGATGGCAGACCTCCCCCCAAGTATACAGGAAAAGCTAAAATAATGGCTTACTCTCTTAAAATAATTTTTTCCAGGCACTTTTTTTTTTTTTTTTTTTTTTTTTGAGCACCTTGGTTCCACTGGTGTGCACATAGATGACGGAACTAATGACTCCTAATGAGAAAATACTAATGGAAAGACTAAGAAGCAGTTGATCACAGTTTAGCTTTTTGCTTGTGGTTGCATTTTTAGTGTTCTGATTTACTCTGAGCAGTTGCATCTAACACTTCCAGGCCACCTTAGACATCTAGTATAGTCTCCATAACTTTGTCCTCACTGTTTGGTGGAAGAAATCAGGCCTCTGCAGCCGCGGCCCTAGGCCAGCTGACCCGCTCACCTCATATTTTCCCGCCTCCAGAAGAGAGTGAGTGCATCATCGCCAACCCCGCCTTTGTGGTTTACTCCTCGGTTGTCTCTTTCTACGTGCCCTTTATCGTCACCCTGCTGGTCTACATCAAGATCTACATTGTCCTCCGGAGGCGCCGAAAGAGGGTCAACACCAAGCGCAGCAGCCGGGCTTTCAGGGCCAACCTGAGGACCCCACTCAAGGTCTCAAGATCCCCTCCCTACAGCATCCCTACTTAACCAACCACCATCTGGGAGTTGTGTTGGGTCATTGAGTGCTCAGTGGGGGCTTAGGGTACTGCAGCAGGATGGGGTGCAGGTTGGAGGAGCTCCTAGTGTCTGGGTAGGGCAGATTTCCTTCGAAGGCTTGGACCTCAATGGAATCTCCAGGAGTAGGAGGTGGGGAGAGTGGTGGAGGTAACCTGGGAAGAGAAGCCTTTGCTTGGAGATCTTTGTCTGAAGGCAGCAGCCCTCCTGGGCTCCTCTCCTCTTCTGCACTTCTTTCTTCCCTCTGATCCCTCCATCTCCCTTTCTGTCCTGCTGAAACCTCCATCTCATCTCCTTTACCTTCATACTCTCCATCCTCCTCTCTGCAAATACCTCCTCCTTCCTCCCCTGCTCTTCCCCACTTCTCTACTCTACCCCTCTTTCCTTCACTTCCCCCTCCCTTATGTCTGGTGACTTCTCCCCTCTGCTCAGCTCTCCCTCAGGAAGACAGTGTGAGTGTGTAGGCCTGGAAGGAATAAGAGCTTTGCAGTTAGACACCCCAGGTTCAAATCCTGGCACTGCCACTTTTTTGTTGAGTGAGCTTGGGCAACTTCTCTGAGCCTCAATTTCCTCATCTATTAATGGGAACCATAATACCAACCTCACAGGGTGGTTTTGAGGATTCAATAGGAGGGGGATGTGAGCCTACCTAGCATGGTGCTAGACCCTCAGCAGATACTTCAGAAGTCAATGCTCATTTGTCCCTCGCCCTGCTCACCTCTTCTTATCACAATGCTGACCTCCCTTTCCTTGATCACCTCCTCAGGCCCCTGCCCTGCTCTTCCCTGCCCTTCTCTGAACCCCTATGTCCAGTCTGACTACTCAGCATTGGGTTTCTGTCCCCACCGATCTCCCCGTCGTGACCAGTGTGCTGGCTCACTCCACAGGGCAGCTGTACTCACCCTGAGGACATGAAACTCTGCACCGTTATCATGAAGTCTAATGGCAGTTTCCCTGTGAACAGGCGGAGAGTGGTAAGTGTTGAGGTCAGGGACCCACAGCCAGGTCTTAACACCCCTAGGGAAACTCATCTGCCATGATTCTCAGAAACCTCACCAACAGTCAAAGGGTGAAGCACTTCCTAGGATCTCCCACTTTTGCCTCAGCTGAGGCCCAATTCACCACAACACATCACTATGGGTATGGAGCAAGAGCTCAGTTCTGCAAGGCCCAGAGAGATACCCCTAGCACAAGAAAATGGTTGAGAGAAAGGACTTGGCCTTAATAAAATGATAATAATACTAAGAATGGCTATTAGCATTAATTAAAGACCTACCATGGTCCTATTATCTCCTCAAATCCTCACAGCAACCCTGGGAGGTAAGTCTTATTGATCATATCCATCTTCACTTTACAGAAGAGGAGACAGAGGCTCAGAGAGGTTAGGTAACTCACCCAAAGCTAAATAGTGAGCACATACAACTTGTGTCTCTGAAACCCATACCTCTGCCGTGCTTTCCACCTGTACGTGCGGCCTTCCTACAGCAGGTTGTGGGGCTGCAGACTGGGTGCTGGGGACAGGGAGCAGGGCAGCCTCGAAGTAGAGCTCAGAGGTTCAGGACCATGGCAGACCCCAGGCCTGGTGGTAGTAGCAGGGGCCAAGCACCAGGTGTCCCATTCCATTGGTGAGCAAGGAGCCCACCAAGGGGCACACATGAAGTCCAGGTCAAGTGTCCTGAGTAAGCAGGGCCCCCACCATTCACCTGCACAGCAAGAACAGGAGTTAAAGGAGCCAGTTGAGAGATAGGTGCTAAGATAGGGATTCAGGAATGGGGTTGAGGCAGCATTCCAGTTCTAGCACCTGGGCATATGGTGAGGCTGCATTTCAGCAGCTCAGGCTGAAACCCTGAGGCCTGGACTAAGGGAACCTGAGGGACAACCTGGGAGGCCAAGGGTGGATCCATGGCAGGCCCTCCAGGTCAGCCCAGCAGGAAGGGTGGGGGCCTGGAGCTTGCCCCCTGGCACCTGGCTCAGAGTAGTGGGATCAGTGGACCCCACGTGTGAGTGTTGCTTCCAGTGCCCCAGGCCAGCCTAGCAGGACAACAGGTATGCCCTCTGTACAGTTTGAACACAAGCTCCTGGAGACAGGCATGAACATCAGTCAGTAATTTGTCCCCAACAGTCAGCTTGGCACCTGGCACTTAGCTGGCACTTAGTAGGTATTGCTCAGTTAATAAAAGAGAAGTGCATGGGTAGTAAGCTCCCACAAAATGGTGTGAGGTTACTGTGGAAGCATCAGGATTGCTCTGGAAAGGGAGTCCCGTGAGCCTGCAGGAAGAAACTACCATGGGTCCTGGGTCCTATACCCAGATAGTTCCTACCTCCAAGTGACCTGTGATGTTTGCAGTAATCTGAAGAGAGAGACAGGGAAGAAGCAGGGAGTACCTCATGAGGCCAGGTGTGGCCAAATAGCCAGGGAGACTGGGTGGCTGCTGCCTGAGAACTTGCCCAGCTTTACCCAGAGCTCTCTGCCTCATGCAGGAGGCTGCCCGCCGAGCCCAGGAGCTGGAGATGGAGATGCTGTCCAGCACCAGCCCACCCGAGAGGACCCGGTACAGCCCCATCCCACCCAGCCACCACCAGCTGGCCCTCCCTGACCCATCGCACCATGGCCTCCACAGCACTCCTGACAGCCCTGCCAAACCTGAGAAGAATGGGCATGCCAAAGACCACCCCAAGATTGCCAAGATCTTTGAAATCCAGTCCATGCCTAATGGCAAAACTCGGACTTCGCTTAAGACCCTGAGCCGCAGGAAGTTGTCACAGCAGAAGGAGAAGAAAGCCACCCAGATGCTTGCCATTGTTCTTGGTGAGTTGGCCCTGGCTGCTGGCCATGTCCCAGCTCTGCCCAACCTGCCCAAAGGAAAGACCCCTCTTTACAGGTTCCATTACCTGCCATCCTGTTCCTAACCATGATCAGTGGGTCATGGGACTGGCACTTTCTCAGGCCAAGTTAAGCCTATTGATACACCCTCTTAGGTGGATTCTATAATTATGCCCAGTTTACAGGTAGGGCAACTGAGATTTGGGTCATCCTCTAACTTGACCAAGGAGGACCCATAATTTAAACTTAGGTGGTCTGACTTGAAAGTATGTGAACTTGACCAGTCTACCATAGTGACTCCCAGAACCTCATGACCCCAGGCAAATTGCTTTCTTTCTCTAGTCCCATCAGCAGATTACTGCTCAAGGTTGTTATAGTCATCAAATAATAGGCATCAAATAATAGACAGTGGTGAAAGCATCTTAGAAATGGCTAAACAGTGCACACAGGTGTTATCATTATGGTGTTTGTTAATATTGCTGTTGCTAAGGAATTGGGAAAATTAGTTCCCCTGAGCTTAACCAAGCCCATGTGGGACCAGAGCTGCAAAAAATTTGTTAAGGGCTGTGAAAGAGAGCCTGATTGAAATAAATGAGGGCATGGCCCTGTCAGCACAGCCCTGTCAGTGAAGCAAGGCTTTCAAATAAAGTACCCTAGAAAACCCAATAATGAAGGGCAAAAATCAAGGGCTGGATTGAGAGGGGAAGTTGGGAACAGGAGGGACTGATGTGATCCTGTCTTCCTTGTAGTGCCCAGGGTAGCATATGACACCCTCCACACCCACCATCCCCTTTGATCTCCTGACAGCCCTGTGATGTGTGAGGCAGGTGTAACTACCCTCATTTTTACAAATGAGAGCACACAGTCACAGCAGGTTAAGGGACTGACCATTGATCATAATGATGGGAGTGACAGAGCAGGGTTCAAACCAGGCCCTCTCTGCTCCCGTTCACAGGGTCTGTGCTCTGCTAGTCTGCCCTTCCCCAGCACCTCTCCATCCCTAGGGACTCTTGGCGTGCGTAGGGAGAATTGTGCGCACATGGTGCCTTGATACCAAGGGTCCCACCCAAGCAGGTGGTCCTGAGTTTGGCAGACAGGGTGGGACAGGCATCAGTCTGGGTGAGGGTGATGTCCCAAGGCCAGGGCTGAGGTGTGCAGCCCACAATCCAGGTGCTCACTGAGTTCAGGGCCCTCCCAGCCCAGATCTTCCCTGGCCCCAGGGCCAGCCTGACTGCCCGCCTCTCCCCCAGGTGTGTTCATCATCTGCTGGCTGCCCTTCTTCATCACACACATCCTGAACATTCACTGTGATTGCAACATCCCACCTGTCCTGTACAGCGCCTTCACATGGTTGGGCTATGTCAACAGTGCCGTGAACCCCATCATCTACACGACCTTCAACATTGAGTTCCGCAAGGCCTTCATGAAGATCCTCCACTGCTGACCCTGTTTCCCACCCAAATAGCAGCCCTCCCCCTCACCTTCCTGCCCAGGCCGGCCCAGATCTCAGTCCCTGGGAGTCATGGGAAGGAGGGTGTGAAGCAGACTTCTTTTTGCCTGGCAGGCCCTGCAGTGTCAGCTTGGTACCACACCCCCCACTAACCAAACACCCTCACTCTGCCAGGGTAGTATAAAGAGTCAGGCATAGTGCCAGCCCTTGGGCTGGTCCTGTGGCTCAAGGGTAGCTCACAGAGCCCCCTTCCCACTTCTAGATCTCTTGTCCTTGGCACCAAAGATGCAACCACCTTCTCTGACCTTCCTCTGGAGATCTAGTGCTGCTGGGCCAGTGTCAGGGCTCAGAAGCTATGCCCTCCGTTGGGCTCAGCCTGGCCTTCACAGGTTTGTGCTGGAGTGGGTGGTCGGGAGGAATGGACAGTTCCCAGCCCCCAAAGTCCACCCAGGAAAGCCAGAGCTCTTGCCAAGGCCCCAGGTCATTTCAGTCTGGGGAGATCCATGTACATACCATCTCTGGAGAAGGAACACCAGGAAAGCCCAAGCCAAAAATCCTTACTCCCTCTCCTGCCCCATAGGAAGCTCTACTTCCTATAGTAGTGGGTCCTGATGCAGCCTACCCCTTCCACACCCCCTGAGGGGAAGGCCCCCAGAGGGTCTGTGGGGAGAGAAGCCCTCACCACTAGTAAGCCCACTCTGCTGCCTCCTGATGAACTTGGGTGCACCCCTTCTTGTAGCAAATGTCCGGCCAGCCTAGGGCAGGTGAGAAAGGGGGCTTGTGATTGTGTCTGGGACCTGGGCTGGGGTGTCTGAGGTTCTTTGGGGGGCCTCCAGCCCGACTATGCCACAAAACCACTTTCCTTTTCCTTTTGCCTCTTCCCTTTCTCATTCCCCTTCCCTTCCACTGCCTAGGCCTTAGAGGAGCCCATCGCTACTATTTGGCCTGGGCTGGCCCTGCCCCGAGGGAGGAGGGGAAGCTGCAGCTTGGGGGTGCCATCAGGTCCCAGACTCTGTAACATCACCACACATGCTCCAAACTAATAAAACATTGACAAGCGTCACAGAGGCAGCCTCTCGTGGGGAAGTGCGGCACCAACGTTGTCCTTGCCAGGTGTAGCAAAGCTCTTGTGTCTGTGCTGGGGACAGAGTTGGAGGGACATTCTGAACACCCTCCGGAAAAGGGTGGTCCTGACCATGACCATCGTGGTGAGCAGGGCTTTGGGAGGAGAAAAGACGCTGCTCCAGGAGGACCAAGGAGAAGACTTACGTGCCTGAGTGTTTCTCCGTCACCCCCATCTTCTGCTCTCAAGCTGCCATGAGTGCTCTCAGTCCTGCTATTGAGTGGCTCTGACCCCTAGCTCTCAACCAAGATGGAAGGGGGAGCATTTCCAATGGGAATCCCAAGCATACCCAGAGCTCCCCTAATCCCCAGAGCACCAGGGGCCGTCCAGAAGGAAGCCAGGCTGTCCCTCCCTGACACCACCTTATCTCCTGGTCCCAGCACCTCTGAAGGACCAATTTAGCCCTCTTGCCCACCTAGGCAGAGAAGACTCCATGGAGAAGGTGGCCTTTGAGGCCCCGGCTGTGCTGTGTATGTGCCTGCCCTTGCCCTGTCTCCTGTGTTACGTCAGGACCCATCTGGGGCCAGTAGGAGGAGTCAGGATAGCCTGAGTGACTCGGCCTCGTTCTCCCTCCTCTTGGCCTCCAGAGGAGTCACAGCTCCAAGCCTTGGGGGACCACAACTCATCGCTGACCCAACATCAGAAATTTGGCCTTTAAAAAGTGAAATAGAAACCAACCCAATGAAGGAGGAACATTTTTACCACCTTGAGAATAACAGCAGTGATGACAAACAAGGTGCTGGCACCCACGGGCTCAGGCTCTGGGGATCTGTCAGGGCATAATTTGCATGCTAAATATAATATTTTTAGCACCAAAGTTCAGAGCACTTAACTTGTCCTGAACACTTAATTATGGACTTTGATCTTCCCCTTGAACCTGAATGTAACCCTGAGACCTATCCCCAGGTGCACCCAGGTTCTAGAAGGTGGGCAAAACAGGTCCCTCACCTAGCTTAGGGGTCAGTGACCCAGAGGCTACCTTCCGAGGAAAGTACCAGACCCCTAAGGTGGGTAGAAGCCCCAAGGACTCTTAGCTGCTGATTCCCATCCCATAGCCAACACACACCCACATGCACACATACACGTATACACACACATGCACACACTCAGTCTATAGAAGATGTTGACCTGGACAGGAACTTAAAAGCTCAGCTCCATCATTAGAAATTTTATGAGATCACACAGGCTTATCAGGTGTGGGAATTGGAAGAGATGACAAAGGGAGGGAGAGAGAAAAACAGGAAGAAATGAGTGACAGAGGGAGAGAAGGAGGAAAGGAACAAGAGAAGGAGAGAGGGAAGAAAGGCAACCTCAGAGCAGTTTGTGAAGGGCTGTGGCAAGGAGAAGAGGGGAAGAGGGCAGGCATGGGCGGGAGGCGGGATCATGAAAGTTGCCTACAGTTGTCATGAAATTTCAAGTCTTTCTGCCAGACAGCAGATTGACAGCTAGAGTGGGCAGGGGGAGGGCTCGGCTCCACCCCCTCCCCTCTCAGTACTTCAGGGGCAAAGGAATCCAAGGTGGAAGGAGGTAGCCCAGGTTCTGGCTCATTCCCAAGAGGTCTGGATCGTGGCCCCCTTGCCTTGACAGCAAGGGTAGGGGGAGAAGGACCAGAGACTGGGTAGGCTACAGCCCTCTCTAACTTTCTCTCCTCTCAGCTTTTCCCTGTGTGGTGTCATTCTCCTAGATTTTTTTTTTTTTTTAAGATTTTATTTATTATTTTTTAGAGAGAAGGGAAGGGAGGGAGGCAGAGAGGGAGAGAGACATCACTGTATGGTTGCCTTTCACCTGCCTCCAGCCACAGACCTGGATGGAGACCTGGCTTGCAACTTTGTCATGTGTGCCCTGGCTGGGAATCGAACCAGCGACCTTTGGGTTTGCAGGCCGGCATCTTTCTACTGAGCCACCAGCCAGGGCTTAGAATGCTTTTTAATCAAAGGAGCATTCTTCTGCCTTTAGATGAAGTCTCCCCTACCTCCAAGAACAGAGCTGGGAAGTACCCCATAAGGAGTGAGCCTTTCTGGTCAGGCACTGCTGGGCATTTTGCACATGTCTTCTCAGATTCCCTCACATGACTGCAAGTCTTCAAAGTTTTAGGCCCTTATTCTTCCCTTTTTGGGTTCTGGAGGAGTGTCCAGTGGCTTTGGGCTGGGAGAGGTCCTGGGAATCGAGAAGGCAAGTAGTGAAGGAGAAACTGTGTCACGTCATCCATCCATCCACATAGCTGTTGTCTTAGTGAATGTTTATTGAGCAGCTTTATTGAGAGCTATGGGCCCTGAGCAAGGTGCTGAGAACAAAAAGGTGAAAAAGATGGACATGGTCCCTGCCATCATGCAGCATCACAAAGGGCAATGGGCGTTAATTATATAGGAACCATACAAGCTCCCCTCCCCACGGCAGAGACCTGGCTGGGTGTGGAAATACCGCCTCGGGCGTGGGCGGCCCAGCTCCTGGGCACCGAGTACCAGATGACAAGGGCGATGTGGGAGCAGCAGCCTGTCGTTCCTTGGCCCAGAACAAGTAGGTGGGAATCGCTGAAGGCAAGAAGCCTGCTCGGAGGACTTCCTGAATGCAGGTCAGGAGGTCCCCAAAAGAAGCCACTGCTGTTCCGGTATCCCTGGTGGTGTCAGGACAAGGACAGCCAGTGGCAACAACGGGAGGTGTTGAAAACTGGCAGCCTTGGGAGCATTTCCAATGTGCCCACCTATCTGGGATCCTTTTTTACTCCTCTGGGGATGCACGTGGCCCAGCCCCAGAACCCGGGCTGTGTCTGTGGTGTTAACTCCCATCTAGGTAGGGTTGTGCTGGGCCCCACCCAAGTGATCTCCTGCCCTCATAACCCACAGGGGTGGTCCATATGATCCGATGTTACAGAGAAGCCCCTCTCACACAGGGGCTGGTTTCCTGGTAGCCAGACTGGCCTTTGACCCAGGTGTTCTGACTCTGTTGTCTTATGTTATCCATTCTGTCCATTTCCTGACCAAAGCTGTGCTCATTTCCTGAGCAAAGCTGGAGAAGACTGGTGTTGTCAGAAGATTTTTAAAAAGGGAGAGAGAGAGAAAGAAAAACATTCTTGGGGTGCCTGTGGATAGCCTGACAGCCCTTTTGGCTGCGACAGCAAATGAGTATGTGGGCAGGGCCGGGGGGGACAAGGTTCTGGGCACAGCTATTAGTGAGGCTTCAGGAGTAGGAAGTGAGTCTTTTCCTGCCAACCAGATGCCCTGGCTCTGGTTCCTGTGGGTCCAAAGAACCAGAAAGCTGGTGGATAGAGAAAGCGGACCATCTTTAGAGGTAGAGACCACTCTGGTGTTTCAGGATTTGGGGGGTCATGGAGAAAGAAGTTTCTGTTAAGAACATCTCCCCACTCTTCCCATTCAACTCTACTTGGCAAATAAAACTGGGTGGAAGCTGCTGGGCAGGACACTCAGCCTAGAGGGTATCTGGAGAGACCCTTTACTATTCCAAACTCAGGTTCCCAGCCTCCTCCGTGTACCCCCACCCACCCACCCACATCCCCTCAGCTGGGCAGGGGTGGGCAAAAGTAGATTTGTAGTTGTGAGTACACAAGACAAAGAGTTTAGTTTGCATAATTGTTTATTAATTATTGTATTATTTTCCATACAAACTGCTGTAAACCTACTATTGCCAATCCCTATATTCATCTTCCTGTCCTCTGTGCAGGCTGAGCCCATCTGAAGGCAGGGTAAGGTCCAACATCAGCCCTGGACGCACTCCCCCAGGTGGATGCAGACTTGGCCACCTTGCTTTGCTGACCCGAGCTCCCCTATCTGACCCTTGTGGCTCGGGGTAATCCAATCTGTGGGTGGTCATCGAAGTTATATGTCAGTGGACATGACCCACAGGGGCTTCCCCATGCCCGATAGCTGACCTGACACTACTTTAGGCGTGTCCCGAAAGGTATCAGTGTCACATATACCAAGGCACCACAGGAGAGTTGCCCCTGCCTCCTCTGGATGGGTCAGCAAAGGGAAATTGGCAGTGCTTTTATGAGCATTCTAATGAAAGGTTCCCAAGGGCTGGCTTGTCTCTTCCCCTTCCAAGAGAAAATTCCTCTGACTTTGGAGGAACTGCAAGAAAGTGATGCACTGAATGCTTACTAACTGCTTTCCCTTCTGACCCCCAAATCGTCTGATTCAGTTATCACCACCAGCCAGCAAGGTGAGCATTATGGCTATGAGATGCTATGAGATGATGCACATACGGCTAAGCAAGTTTCAGCACCCTGGGTCACACACTAGTTGGGGCACAGCAGGGTTTGCATCCAGGTTGGCTTGTCTGGCCTGTCTTCAAAACCCCTGTCTTTCTACTTCCCAGCCTCCCAGAGCTTCCCTCCCCTGCCGCGACCCAGCCTGGCAACTACCCTCTGTTCCTTACTTTGCAGCAGCAATGCTGTGCCTTGCTTTGATTCAGTAAGCCAGGATAGCACACAGAGACAGGACTGCAGTGACATGGCTCATCCTGAGCAGGGCAGGTGCTCTTTGAGTCCCACTGGTGAGGGCGTGACACACAGTGACCTTCTCTAGCCCGGCAATCAGAGGAGGCTTCATGGGATAGGCACATTGGGTCTTGAAGGCATATAGACTACTGTGGCAACTTACATTTAACTTACCGAAATTAAAAATTTGCCTCTTCGGTTGCATGAGTCACATTTCAAGTGCTCAATAATGCATGGACCTGGTGGTGATCCTCTTGATCAGTTGCTGATCGAGAAGAAGGTTTCTATCCTCCCAGAAAGCTCTGTTGGATAGGCCGGTCTAGAATAACTGTTAGGTTAAGAGTTTGGGTGTCTTCAACTAATGTGAGGGAAAAGGGGTGAGTAACAGGTGAAAGTTCAGTTGGGACATGTTGAGTTAAAAGGTTGATAGGACCTCCAATGCACACAGTAGAAAATTGAGAGTTCCTATCCTGCTTGATCCCAGTCTCTCCTAAACAGGATTTGAAATTTAACTAAACACCCTTCAAGGGGAATTTCAAGGGCCTCACTAAAGTCCAGTTCTAATCATCCTTAGAGGCTGCTAGAAGACAGGTATTTAAATGGAATTCAAAGTAGGTGCTGTGTGTGTTTGGAAAGGGTGGCTTGAAAGGGACAAGAAGATGCTAACAGGCTGTGAAGGGCTGCATTGGCTAGAGCTGGCCTAAGCCCTACCTCAGTTTCTCTTGGAAGAAGGGAGTAGAGAAAGCTGGGGTCTTAGGATCTCAACCTAGACCCTGGGATATCCAGAGCTGAAATGATTTCTAAAGCTAGTCTTGTCCAAATCTCCATTAGATCCCTGCCATTCATAGGACAATAGGTGCAAAAGGATCAACTAACTTTTCTAACTCCTTTCTTCAAGGTCTTTCCTAACCATTCCCATGGGCTGATCTGGGCTCACCTGGCCATGCATATGGAGCCCACACCCCTGCTCTGGCTCTTCCCCAATCCTAGACTTGGAGCCGGACCTCAGGGTGCAAGAAGCAAACAGCACTGTGCCCCTCTCCTTCTTTCTTCCACTCCAACATGGTCTAGGAAAGACAGAACTCCCAGGAATATTTTTAATTAAGCCTTGCCTAAGGCTTAGTGTCAGGGAGACAAGAATGGGCCAGGTGGCTAGAAAGGAGAAGGATGGGACAGTCTGCTGAGTACCTCCTTCCCCCTCAGTCCTCAGGACTTCCCACTCATCCAACCAGGAGAGAAAAAGGTCACCACCCTGGGCTGCTGGCCTGTGACTGTCTCCCTGGATACGCTAAGGAATGGCGGCGCAGAGAGAAACCACGCGATGCCCCCTGGTGGATATTCTCAGCCCTGGCTGCTCCCCTGCTGACCCCAGGATGCTATCCTGGAGATGGTGGTTTAATTGGTCAAGGGTAGGGCCAGGTATTTAATCAAGCCCCTCTATCCTCCACCACCACCACCACACACACATTCACACACACCCCCTTCACCCAGAAGACTTTAATGTACAGCCTTGATTTGTAAGCACAACACCACTCAGTGCTGTTTCCAAGGGTCTCTGTGGTGGCAGCAGGCTGCGGCACCGTGGGCTGAAGTGTCCGGGGCCTATGAGGCTGGTGCCACAACCCAGAGACCACAGGACAGGAGACACGAAGTTGCCTGCTCTGCTAAAAATGACTCATGAACTTGGCATATGCATGGGGCAACAGGTTTCCTCTGTTTTGTCTTTCTCACCCCACACTGATGTAAGGCTGCTGACTCGTGACCCTGCCCCCAGCAGAGTAGCACACAAAGGTGGACCTGTCAGCTGGCTGGCGACTGGATTTGGCTATTAGTTGGGTCAGAAGATTCCTTTTCTCTGATGATTACAAAACACCCTTGAGCTGAAGGGGCTGTTCCAGCATTGTGGAAAGGTAGAGAGGAGCAGAATAAGGCCCTAGGCGACCTGGCCTGCCCCTACCACAGCCCCACTCCACCCTTTCCCAGTTGTTGCCAGACCTGGTAGCACCAAAGAGGAGGCATATGCCAGCTGGCCAATGAGCCAGGGTTCCGTCACACAAGGTTAGTGTGAACAGTCCCGACCTGTCCCAACCTGCCCCATAACGAGCAGGACAGGACAGGCCAGCTGATGGGTGGCCAGGATGCGGTCACTGGAAAGAGGTCTAGGCTGCTGCCGGATAGGAAGGCCCCTGCCCTGGGAGGCCAGATAACCTCTCCCTCACCATCCCCATCCCGGCGTACTGCCATGTCTGCCCCCTGCTGCATCCCCACATAAGCTCTTACACACATATCACACACACACACACACACCATTTAACAGTACTGGCTCCTATACACAACCTAGCTCCACAGGCCAGTTCACCTCTAACAGGGAGACTCAAATCCACAGCTTTATTAACTTTGGGGTTTGGACTTAGACATATAACTGGATACTGCAAAGGGTGGGTCAGGGAGACCAGGGACTGAGCATCCCACACAGGATCACTCATGGGCAGTTGGAGCGCCACCTTCCTTCCCCTCCAAGAGTCGGTGTGGGACACCCAGGCACTGGGACCAGGGGGCACCAGGAAGGTGTGGGCACTGCAGCAACAGGGGCCTGTTGGGACTTTAAATGATAGGCAGAATTTCCTGTGAGCTTTTAATTCGTGCCCCTGTGCAAAGCATGGGAGTCTGGCTCTCCTGACCCTGTTAGGGGTCAACTCACACAGACTTGAGCTGGGAGGAAGCACTCTTGTCTTCTCTGAGCCTGTTTGTCTTCAGAGAAGATTTAAAAGATGCAAAGAGCCCTAAGAGCCCAGAGACTGCTGGCAAAAGATGGCAGAAGTTTTGGGAATAAAAAAGGAATTCACTTTGGGGGCTTGAGTCTAGGTTCAGGAGTAGAAGGAGGAGGCCAGTGCATCCAAGATACACTTGGATCGGCTGTTGACAGGACCTCTCCAAGCCAGGGTTTCTCCCCAGCTACCACCTTGGTATACTTCTCCTTGTCCCTCCGTCACCCAGAGGACCCAGTTCCTGTTTCCTCTTGAGGTTGAAGGGGCAGGTGGCAAGTACAGGGAATGGCCTTCCAGAAGCCCAGTTTTACTTCCACCAATCCTTCATCCTACAGCAAGGAAACCATAGGTTGTTTACACTTCTGTCTGGTCTCCAGGCTTAGCACTGCCCAGAACGGCCAGTGAGGGCTCCTTGCCCTCCAGGAAGGCGATGACACTCTGCTTTTGGCTCCGGAGGGCCAGCTGCAGGGGTGTGCAGCCCTCTGTGTTCTGGATGTCCAGCTGGGCACCGGCTCTGACCAGCACTTTGAGGATGGCTATGTTGTCCTTCAGGGCAGCCAGGTGGGTAGGTGTCCAGCCCACCTTGTTGCGGGCATGGACATCTGCATGGTGCTCCAGGAGGTTGAGGACACTCAGGAAGGCACCCCTCTGGACCGCCAGGTGGAGGGGTGTCCAGCCTGACTGCTCAGCAGCATTGGGGTCAGCACCACATTGCAGTAGTGCTGCAACTACCACCTCCTCCCCGTGACGAGCAGCCAGGTGCAGGGGGGTCCAGCTCATGCCACCAGGAGCCCCTAAGTCTGCATGACTCTCAGCCAGCAGGTGGATGATCTCCAGGTGGCCCTTGTAGGCTGCTAGATGCAAGGGTGTCCAGCCCTGCTGGGTCCGCAGCTCGAGGCTGGCACCATACCTGAGTAGCATCTTGCAGATGAGGTATCTGCCCCTCGCTGCCGCAATGTGCAGTGGACTGTAGCCATTCTGGTCAAGGGCATCAGGGGTTGCCCCGCTCTTCAACAGGTGTTGAATGGCTCTCACTTTGCCTCGCACCACTGCCAGGTGCAATGGTGTCCTCAGGTTTCTCTGCCGAGCATCTAACTTGGCCCCCTGTCCTGTCAGCAGCTTGACCAGGCTGACATGGCCAAAGTAGGCAGCCACGTGGAGAGGGGTCTTTCCCTCAGCCTCACGAAGGTTGAGGTCAGCTTGACGGGAGACCAAAAGTCGTGCCACATTCTCAAAGTTGTTCTGTGCAGCCAGGTGGAATGGGGTCCATCCCTCAAGCTCTTGGGCATCCATGTGGGCCCCATGATCCAAGAGCAGGCGGGCAGTTCGGTCATCCCCATTTTGGGCTGCAAAGTGCAGTGGGGCCCAGCCGTCCTCATCTGCCAGGTTGGCGTCGGCACCGTGCTCCAGGAGCAGGGCGCAGAGGTCAGCCTGCTGGTCCTGGGTGGCGATGAGGAGGGGCGTGTAGCCGCAGGTTGTCTGGCAGTCCACATCGACCTCGTGGGCCAGCAGTAGCCTCACCTGCTCCACGCTGCCCTGTGCCACCAGGAAGTGGAGGGGCGTGACCTTGTTCTCAAAGATGCCCAGCTTCTCGATGCTTGGGATGAGGCTCTCGCTGTCTGAGAGCTGCAGAACCTGTTTCAAGTGGCCTCCTGAGTCTGCGAGAGAGCAATGGGTTGGAAAAAACCTCTAACCAGAGATCGTCTTGGCCATCTCCCTGCCTCCTGAAAGTACCATCCAGGGACAGAAAGCATAAAAGTACCTTTCCTGAGTATCCCAGATCCCTTTGCAGGACCTGCTGTCCTAGAGAACTGACTCTGACAGTTGTTCCCTTAAGAATGAGACAGAAAGAGGACTTAGTGCAAATTGTGACCCTACCCCTTCGCATCATGGGACCTTGGCCAACCCTCCGGCTTGTTGAGCCCCCTTGTCCTGATCTTTAAAGGGGACACAAACAATGCCCACCTCATGCTACCATGGAGAGGACAAATTATGTTGCTAGGAACTTTCAGAAGAGTGCTTGGCACAAATACAAGTTGAATATAAATTTGTGGAGCTCTATGATCTGATCTTCTGAGGTCATTAGGGCCCATCTTCCTCCTTGCTCTGCCCAGTGGTATATTAGAATTAAAAGCAGCAATTTCTTTTAAAAAATTACTGTCAGACCAACCCCCCGCCCCCTGGAGACTCTGATTTAATTAGAGTGGCCCACACATTGGTATGCTTTTTCCATCCTCTAATTCCTGGGGAGGAGGGTGGAGCCAGGGAAGCTGGAGAAAGGGTATGGTTTGATTCCACTTTCTCCTCCTCCATGAGCTCTCTAGTTCACACTGTGGCACTCTGGACTTACCGCTGGCTGTTAGCTCTGGGCTGACCTCCTCACTGACCTAGGGAGGGAGAACCAGAAGACACAGGGGTACATCAGCAGTGCAGTTCTGGTCTACGCTGTCTTCTACTCCATCCCTCTCTCCAGTACTTTCCACAACTGTTAGGACTCACATGCCACCCTGTCATAGGACACCCCCTTCTATGCTAATCTTACCACCAGATGCATCTAGAGGAAAACACTGAGCAGGGGAGTCCCTGTCGGAAAGAGGTGGCCAGGGCCTTGACTTCTACTTGGGCCCCATAGGAAGCAGTGCCTGTGTGGGCTCAGCCATGCTGGTTCCCACATTAGGGAATGGACAGGTGATCAGAGTGATGGTGCTGATGGCCACAGTTAGAAAGCCTGGGACAATGGAGGGCTCTCTCTGAAGAACCCACTTCATTTCACACATTTGAGAGAAGCTGTGTCTTTCTCAGGGGCTAAACCAAGACCACCACCAGCCCTTAGAGAGCCCTCACACAACTTAGGAGAAGGTATCCTCAGGTGGGCTGCTGGCGTAGGCTGCCAAGTGTGGGCTGGGTCCCCACTTCCCTCTCAGCCATGTGGCTTTGTGAAGGCCACATCAGTTCATGTACCTCAGTGCCACCAGCTGCCAGAGACCACCCCCAGCCCACCACACTCACCTTCCAGGGCCGGCAGAAAGATGGTTTGCAGGATACCTTCCTGGCCAGAGCCTCACTCTCAGGGTCTGTCACAGGACTCTGGAGCAGGGATAGCAGCATCTCTGTCTCAACTGTGATGTCTGCTCCACAAAGGGGTCGGGGGAGAGGGGTAGGGAGAAACAATATGCTGGCTAGCAGTCCCTTCCTCTTTTGGGATACCCTATGTTTCCTGCATCCCCCACCCCCACACACACAACCATTTCTGGGCTTCCACACATCCGTACATAGGCACCAGGAAACAGAAAGGAAGGGTCCTGGCCTTGGCTCTGCAGAAACACATTCAGCAAGTCACTGACCCTCTAGAGGTCAGTCCTGATTCATAAAATGAGGAGACAGACTAGGTGATCTCCAAGATGCTCACATTCATCTAGATGTGCATGTTTTCATAGTCCTTAAAGGATGGGGTGATTTCAGGGTCTACTCGTACTCATGATCTACTGGTCTGGGAACACCTTACAAATGAGGATGGTGCAGTAACTGGCAGACTCAGAAGCAGCAGAGCCAGGCACAGTTGCCTTCTAGCAACAAGCACCTCTCTCCTCCCGAACTGCGGAACCTCAACTCCCACAGGCCAGTCCTCAGCGGCCCCTGTCCTCACCGCCACCTGCTCAGCTCTGCCCCAGAGCCATGCAGGCCTCTCTCTGCCGAGCTCTCAGGAGGGGCTTGGGGCTTCTCCCACCGCAGCCTCACCCCGTTCCCCAGTTCCCAGGCAGGTCAGGCTGAACAAGAACCTGGAAAGCAGGGCCTCTTTTTGGGGTCCTGGTCCCAACAGCACCTCATCAGGCCCACCATCTGCTGGGTCTCCCCTGGCCACTCTTCCGAGACAGGCTGTAGGGAGGGCCTCATGCCTGCAGCCACTTGGACAATGATGTTCATCATGTTGAGGCCTGTGGGAGGAGGCCCAGCTGTGTGAATGCAGGGAGGCTGGGGATGAGGGGGCAGGTCTGGGCAGTAGATGGGGCTCTGAGGACCCCCACAGGGTGGTGCACCCAGGGGGGCCTCCATAAATGAATGGGGAGTAAACAGCTAGATTAAAGTCCTACTTTAGGCTCTAAGACTGGTCCAGCTCCAGCCTTCTCCCAAGCCAAGGTCAATCATGACCCAAAGATAGCAGGGCTAACTAACAGGCCTTGCTACAAACCTAACTTTCAACTTTTTTGGGGTTATTGCAATTTCCTGACTGTTTACTTCCCCAGCATTCTAGGCAACAAGAGTGGGAGTGAGAGGTGCAGGGAAAAGCACACTGAAAGCAGAGCAACTAGAGCCAGAAAGACAGCCTAAGCTGATGTTTGCCCTGCATTTTACTTTAAGATGAGAAAGTGAGAACATACGGGGAGGGATGCAAGAGGGTGCAGATGGGAATCTTTGAAGAGAAGATGGTTTCCCCCAACCCAGACCGGCATGGTCTCGTCCCCATAAGCCCTCAGCCCCCACAACCCCTTCCAGGACCCCATCTGAGGGGATCACCACCATCTGCTACCTGAATATGGTTTCTTCTGAGTGAGGATCTCCCAGATGACAATCCCGAAGCTGTAGACGGGGAAGTGCTCCCTGAGTGACCCCATCCGGGGGCTCACCTGGACCACGCAGTCCCAGGCAAACCCTCTCCAGCCTGGGCCCCTCCCCAAGTTTCCCCTCCCCCATGTGTGGGGAGGGGCCAGACCTCAGCCCTGTTCTGCCTGTCCTTTGGGCAGGACAGTTGACAACAAGCTACTTCCTGGGTATGGTGATGGAGCCCAGCTTCCCTCTCACCTGTACACATCGTATTTGGGCCCTGGGGCCTTGTTACTCTCCAGAAACATCTCAGGGGGGATGTAGCTGAGGGTGCCACGCAGAGCCGATCTCTCCACATATTGCATCTGGGTTGACTGTTCCATCCACTTGGATAAGCCAAAGTCCGAAATCTGGGGGGAAGGCAGAGTTGGGGACTGGGGGCAACAGAGTTTTGCTTCCAGAAAACTGTTTTGTTTTCCCACCCCTTTCCAGTACAGTGTAGTGGTTAAGAGCATGGGCTCTACCATGTAATACCTGGATGATCTTGGACAAGTTACTTATCTCTTCAGAGCCTCAATTTCCTCATCCATAAAACTGAAATAATATGAGTACTAAACTCACAGGGCTATTATGAAAATGAAATGAATAAGTATGCAAAAGGCACTTAGAAAAATGCTTGGCATATAGTAAATACTTGGCAGATGTTGCCTTTATCAAGAGGGACTATGGATAAAGTTGCTCTCTTTGGTGAGCTTCTGTTCATGCCACCTCCACAGGCCCTAAGGATATTTATCCCTCTTTGCTTCCATCCATTGATTCATTCATACACCAACCCATCATTCACTGGGTGGCAACCTGGGTGGGTACTGAGGACCAGACAGCAGATAAGAAAGATGAGAACTCACACTCATTACTGTCCTAAGTGATTATTCAGAAATGGAGTCTACTCACTAATGGAACAGTTTCATATGGGATTATATACTTACAATTGGGGTTAGGAATATGAAGAGACAGAGATACAGTAAGGGTACATAGCACAGGGGCCTGTAGGGTGGATCAGGGAAAACCTTCCCCAGCAAGTGATTTTCAAGCTGCGAGCTGCAAGATGAGCAGTCCTTTGCTAGATAGAGAGCACTGTTCCTGACTTCAGGAACAGAATATGCAGAAGTCCTGGGACATAAAAAGTGTGGTATGTTTTAGGAACCGAAAGAAATTGCCATCATGGCCTTTTTAGGGTCACCTAATTTACACACATCCCCACCTGGAGCACAGAATGGGAAGGAAAGGGGTTCTTCTTCCCTCATTAGAAATGGAAGACTGAGGACCCAAGAGGGTTTTGCAGGCATCCTGAGACCCTGATTCCTGCTCCAAATTTCACTGCTCACCTACTTGTTTTAGGTGTGATTTCTGCCTTCAGTGTTTGTCCATGAAGGAAGCTGCTTAAAACTCTTGACAGGCCAGTCAGACTGGTAGGTAGCCCTGCTCACCTTGGGGGGCGAGGGGGGGGTACTCTGAAGTAAAAGGGGGCAGAGGCTGACCAGGGACCCTTACCTTGACATGCATGTTGCTGTCCAGTAGGATATTGCCTGGTTTAAGGTCAAGGTGGAGCAGAGGTGGCTTAATGCTGTGGAGGAAGTTCACAGCCAGGCTGGTCTCATGGATGATGCGGAATTTAAGCCGCCAGCAGAGGTTGTGGGTGGGCAGCATCTTTTCCAGGGAGCCATTGGCCATGAACTCCATCACAATGCCCAGGGGCTGCTTGCACACCCCATAGATGGACACAATGTGCTGAAACTTGATCTTCTCCATTTTGGTTGCTTCTTCAATGAGGCAATTTACATCAGAGCTATGGAGGGAGATGGGGTGAGAGACAGAAGGAGGTGGCCCATTAATACAGGAGCAACTAGCTGAACGCACACACTAGGCTTGATGCCAGTCCATGCAGATCAGGGAAGCCTTGGGCGCTTGTGAATGCAAAGAGGAGGAAAGAGAGACAAGAAATAATGCCTAGCAAGACGCATGGATTAGGAACTAGTTGGCTAGCAGGAAAAAGACAAGAAGTTAAAGAGTTTACAAGTTTAGGAGCAAGTTCATTCTAATAGAAGTCACCACAAAAGCCTGTTATTTATTCTGTCTGCTTGTCTATTATCTCTCCCAGTAGATCGAAAGCCGTGGAAGACCAAAATTGTGCCTTCTGCCTTTGTTTTAAAATATTACTTATTGCCATTTTGATTATGAAAGCAATACACATGCCTTGTAGAAAATTCAATGAAAACAGGGAGCTATAAATAAAATATTAGATTGTTAGTCATCAAACCTTCTAGAGTTGGTCTCTGTTAATATTGCAGGATATTCTTTTGCAATACATTTCCAAAGTCTCTGTCTCCTTTTCTTTCTCTCTTTCACTCCCTCCTCCTCTCTCTCCCTTTCCATCAAGTAGTGCTGGCTGCTTTGTGATCTGTTTTTCCCTGCTGTGTAGCCTGAGCACTTCCCTACATTATTATTCTCCTGAAGCAAGAACTGGAATGGCCACATGCTATCCCATTTTGTGGATAAACTAAAATTATTTGTCTAGCTACTTCCCATAGCATATTACCATGCACAGCACAATATATCTTTGTTGGCTTTAACCGAAGTCAAGACTTCATGGAAGGCCTGAGAAAATAAGCATTTGCAAACCCTCTGATTCTTTTCCCTGAATATGTGCACAGAGCAGTAAACATACAAATTATTACAGATTGTTTGGGGATGGCAGGATGAGGATTAGGGAGAAAGGACATTATTTAAAAAAAAAAAAGCTAAAATAAAATGAAATAAAAGCATAGTATTTGCAAATCTGTGTTGGCACTGCAGTCACAGGCTGCTGGAAATGTGCTCACAGGGCCTTCCTGGGAAGCCAGCCAGACACTTCTGATCTCTGGGAAAAGCCACCTGCTCTTCCTCAAATCTGAGCAGAGGCTGGTTGGCCCAGGTCCTCCTGTGCTTGTCTCTGCTTCTCAGCTGTTCCAGAGAGCTCCCTTTTACCTCTTTAATAGTTTTTATCTGTCTCCTTGTGTTCTTTTGAGTTCACAGGAACTGAGACACAGAGAGGAGGAAGCAGTGGGAAAGAGGTATACATGATGAGAGTTGGGGGAGGCATCAGAGACAAAAAGGTAGCAGAGACTGCAACATTCTAGGCTTGACCTTCCAGCAGAACCTGTGTGAGAGCCTGCAAGCAGCCTGGACAGGGTCTCCATCCCCTCAGCCTCCTCCACCCAGGACTGCCTGGGCAGGGCCACCTCAGATGGCCATGAGGAAGGGATGTGGTTCCTCACAGGCCAATGAACATCACTGAGCCAAGTGCCACAACCTCTCAGCCAGCCCAGTCCTGCCTGCCCTGAGATTTTGAGGGAGGGTAGGAGAGTGGTAAAAGGTCACCAAGAGCAATTTTCATCATCTTGACACCCAGAAGGAAGAAGGTGCTAGAAAGAGAAGCAAGACCAGTTTGGGAAGTCAGATGAGACAAAGGCGTCTAGGAGGGTAGTTCCTGCTCACCTGTGACCTCTGTGGATTCCACAGACAGGTGTGGTGAGCTAACTGCATTTGTTACAGAAACAGATCTGAGCTGGGGAACTCAGGCCACCAGGTACAGTTTAGAAACGCTGAGGGGCAATCCTCAGCTTCAACTCTGCCAGCCCCTCCCTTTGAGCTCCCAGGGCTCAGTTTCTCCAACACGAAAGGACAAGGGCAGGAAGAGCAGACTGACCTGGTGGTGTCTGGCAGGAGGCAGGGAGAGCACTTGATGGCGTACTGGGTCCTCCAACGCTTGTGCCGTGCCTGAAACACCTGGCTGAAGCCGCCACTGGCCACTGGGCACCAGTCACCCTCGAAGTCGTCTCGGGTGAAAAGGGCTAGGCTGCCCAGACGCTGCTCCACGCCTTCAGCCATGGGGGCGGGCGCCAGCGGCCCCTCCAGGCCCCGTGCACTCCCGCAGTGGCCCAGGCTTGCTGCTGCTCAGCCCGAGAGGCTGGGGATGAGGAGGAGAGCCAGTCCTCCCTCCTTCTGCACGAGGAGGAGCCGAGCCTGGCTTGCAAGAGTGGGGAAAACCCAAACCTGAGCTCCAAGTCCCCAGGCTGCGATGTGGGAGCTGGGCCTGGGAACAGGGTTTGTCCCTCTGAAGCACCTGCAAGAGACCTTCCAGCCCCCATTCTCCCTCAGTCTCACTCTGTGATCACACTGGCCTCTCATCCTCCTATCTAAGGATGGTGCTGGGAGGGAAACCATCCTGAAGTTGGAAGCAGGGGTCAGAGAAGTTGACCCCATTTAATTTAGACTCAGATCTAACAGGAGGTTTACTTATTTATATATGCAATTCATGTGTTGAGGGTTTAGGAAGGGTTCAGGACAGTGCTAGGGATCTCCATTGTTGAGTGCAGTGGGACATGGGACCTCTGTCCCTGCCCCTGCCCACTAGTATGAAGTACAAAAATTGCAAGGGGGAGTTTTCTGGCCTGAATCTGTTGGACTGACTGGCTTAATTGTTCCTTTGTTGTTGTTGTGTTTTACTTGTTTGTAAAGCAGTCTTGGTGTGCTAAAGGTCACCAAGGAGGGGACACCAAGAACAGTGGTGAGATAGGGTGTCTGTCTATGGGAGCTCCCCCACCTGGCCCTGCTCTCAGCCCCAACCTCAGAGGACGGGTGGCTGGTCTGGGGCTTATCATGGGGGAGGTGGACCCCTTGGCCTGGTGAGTGTGAGTAACTTGTTACCAGGGCCAGGGACGAGGCTCAGGAAACAGCTGGAGCATGACTCCTACCAGGATCCCCGGGAGCAGAGTGGGTGTGCTAGCAGAGGCTCCAGGTAGAGGCTGGAGATTTTGCTTTTTCCATAACCATTTACATGCCACCTCCGTGGTGCATTCTGGCAAGCAGAGTAAAGGCTGAAGATTGGCCTGAGACTTAGACTGTTGTCAAAGGGACCAAGGATAGCCACTATTGAGCATCAACTTTTCCCAGATCGGTAGCTACTTTTGCCTATGGTACATATGTTACAGATGTGATCTTGTTTAAATTCTCGGTGATGTTATTAGATCAACACTCACCTGTTTATAAATGTGGGAATTGGGCTTGAACACAGTGTGTAGTGAATGGCCACATAGGTAGTCAGTGGTAGTTGAGATTCATACCCAGGTCTGTTAGGCATAGGAAGAGCGGAGAGTAGCCTTTTAGAAATATGGGGTGGGGGTAGAAAATAGTCATGCTTCCTGAAGAGGTGACAGATGATGGAACCTCAATCTGGAGCAGCAGACATACCCCAAAGACAGTATCAGAGGGAGGCTCCAGCTTGCTTTGGCTTCAGCAAGTCAGGGCATGACAATGTACTGCTCTTCGAGTAGTAGAGCCCTGCCTGCCCTGACAATCTCACCCTCTTCCCTCTCCCCTCAGAAGCTTGGAAAAACATAGAGAACATTATTGTCAGGGAGATCAGATCTGCTAGGTGGGTGAGCATGGAGATTGGGAAGGTGAACTCCACAAAAGTAGATGTGGGGGGACAGACAGGACCCAGGTGTGTTAGCATTGGCTCCCCTGTTAAAACAGACAAGGTGTGGGTTCAAACAACCCTGAGGCTTCTGAAGAATCTGGTAAAATAGATACATGCATATAGGTATAGCAACTGGAGTCTCATTTTTCTTTCCTCTATCTCTGCTAAGTGGGCCAGGACAAAAGCCTGGTAGTCTTTGGACAAGCTCTGGGAGAAGTTGCAGGGAGATGGGACCTTCCCAACTGTAAGTTCACAGAGGCAAAGAACTGCTAGATTCCTCATTAATAAGTAGGGTGATGCTTAGGGATTTAGGAAAGAGTGAGATACATCAACCCAGAGGCTGCTAATTTTTTCCTAGTAATCTGAGCACAGAAGTTGTAGGTCCTGCCTGCTAGGACATCTGCAGGCAATGAGTAGAGAGGAGAAAGCTGAAGAGACAAGCTTTACCTTTAATTGCCATTCCTACCCAAGAATGAGGATGGATATCAATGAATGGGAGTGGTTATAAATGGGAATAAATGAGGTGGGTCTAGTCTGACCATGACCCAAACCCACCATAAAAAGTATGAAACATGTTTTAGCCATAGGAATTTTGCACTGAGATGCCCTGAGTCCTTCCTGTTGATCTTCATCAATGCATTTTATCTTGTCAGTTCAGTGATGGAAATTTTCTGGACTTGAACTTGTGTTTTGTGTGTGTGTGTGTGTGATTATTTGGAAGGAGCCTAATATTTTCAACCTACTACCTCTAAACCAATATGCTGGTAAAGCAGTTCTGCAGTGCTCTGGGAGATGCTGAAACCCAATGTGAGCCTTTCACCAAACCTGAATGACAAACTCTTTGCACCCAAGGAAATTTCCCAATTTGTCCCATTCTCCACTCAGCAAATGTGTCACAGGACACACGGACAAGTTCTGGCAGGTTCCAACCTCTGTTCTGTGTACTATGGTAAGGGCAAGGTTGGTCATAATGAAGGAATATGTGCAGAAACCTGGAACATCTGCCCAGGAAGCAAGGCTCTGGCAGAGAGAAGGGAATGGCAGGAGACATAGGGGCAGGGCTTGAATGCAAAGCATGTGAGTCAGGCAGACCTGCACTCAAACCTGGTCTTTTCTCTACCACCTACCTATTAACTATTGAGCCTGAGCACATCACCAAATCTCTCCAGGTTTCTTCATTTGTATAATGGGGTGATAATATAAAACCCATTCTGAAAGATTGCTATAAGGATTGACTTGTAGAAATATACTTAAATGAACATTCATAAACAAACAAACAAAATGAACCAAACTGAACCTCACATATTTTCCAAAATTAAATTATAGATTTCAATGTAAAATGTAAAACTAGAAAACTTTAAGGAAAAGATAGAAGAAAATCTTCTGGACCTAGTTTTAGGGAAATTTTCTTAGGCTTAACAACAAAAGGGCATTTTGTAAAAGAAAAAAAAAATTGATAAATTTGGCCAATTCATTCAATCTGTGAAAGATCCTGTGAAGAGGATGAAAAGTTAAGCTACAGGCATAGAGAAAATATTTGCAAACCACATATTTAACAATGCTAATTTCCTAGAATATATAAAGAACTTGTCAGATCAATGGTAAAAAAATACTATTTTATTACAAAGGACATGGACAGGCATTTCACCGAAGAGGATATACAACTGGTAAATAAATGCATGAAAATATGTTAAATAGCATTAACTATTAAGAAAATGTAAATTGAAACCAAATCACTCTATACCTACCAGAATGGCTAGGGGAAAAAAAAGTGACAATGCCAAATGCTGGTGAGGATGCAGAGAGACTGGGTTACTTATATATTGCTATTGAGAATGTAAAATGGTGTAGCCACTCCAGAAAACAGTTAGGCAATTTCTTATAAAACCAAACATGCAGTTACCATACAACCCAAGGTTTATACTCTTGGGCACCTATCCTAGAGAAATGAATACCTATGTTCACACAAAAACCTTAAGTCCAAAGTTCATAACAATTTTATTCATAATAACTAAAATCTGGAAACAGTTCAGAAGTCTTTAACAGGTGAGTGGTTACTAAACAAACTATGGTATATGGACACTATGGAACATTACTCAGCAGTAAAGAAGAATGAACTATAGGTACATGTAACAAATCAGCTGAATCTCTGGGAAATTATATTGAGTGGGAAAAAAGGTCTCAAAAGGCTATGTGCTATATGACTTCTGTTACATTCTTGAAATGACAAGTTTATAAAGATAAAGAACACATTAGTGCTTATCAGAGGTTGGGGGAGGGGGCTGTGGCTATGAAAGAGATCCTTGTGATGAAACTGTTGATGGTGGCGGTTATATGAATTTACACATATGACAAAATGTCATAGAACTAAACACACACGATTGTGCATATGTAAAACTGGAGAACAATGAATAGAGTCCATAGACTGTGTCATTATCAATTTCTTGACTGTGATATCATAATATACTTATATAAGATGTTACCATTGGGGGGAACTGAGTGAGGGTTATAAAGATCTAAATATTATTCCTTACAGTTGCATATTTATTATAATTACTTTAAAAAAGTTGTTTAAAATGCATGTGAAGTTCTCTTTCTCCTCCTTTAATTTTCTTCTCACCTTCTCTTTCTGCCTCTTCTTTTTCCTTCTCCTCTTCTTCCTCTTCCTTCTCTTCTGCCTCCTAATTCTCTTTCTTCTTCTTCCCCCTGACTCTTCTTCCTCTTTCTCCTTGCTCTTGTTATTTCCAGGAAACATTACATTCTTAGAAGCAAAAATTCTCTGCAACAGGAGAAAGGGAGTAATGTAATCTGTAGCACAAAAAGCCATGAGGAGAATGCCTGGCCCTTGTGGACATAGGGAAACCCTAACGAAGGAGAGACAGGGTCACCAAGATGAAGTGTCTGTGGCAGGAGAGGATGGTGGGGGAACTCTAACTGGTTCCCCACAAGACTCAGCCTAGGTGGTCTGGTCAGATTATCTGGTACCTACTGAGAATAGCAGAATTATATCTGATTAACCAGATTTGAAATAGTCATTCAGAGAAGGCCAGAAAAAAGATCAACTTGCCACAGTTAGAATTTTCTCAGAGCTCTTTGTATTCAGGGTGTGTCACTGAGGCTCATGGGACTGTGTTCAGGCAGTTAAAATGTGCAGGTGTGGGCTGGGCTGTGAAGCCAGGGGCGCCAGGTGTGGATCCACTTGGCAACAGGGTGTCCCCAAGGAGCCAGCTGCCAGTCTGATGCACCCAGATGGTGAGTGCCTGGCATAGTCACTTATTTCTACCCAGTCAGATGGACTTGATCCTGAATACTCCAGAAAAATAATCACTTTAAAGGTCAAGGTGACATGAAAGACGGAGTATATCATGAATGGAGCAACAGCATTTCCAAATTTGACAGGTTATTGATTGTTTCCTTCTGATATGGAACACTGGCTCCCATTCTAAGGACTTTTGATAAAAACTACCTTAAGTGTCAAGAAATCAGAATTGAAACCCTGCGTTTCAGCAAAGAGAACTCTCATTGTCAAAATTACAGCCACAGGTTCTTTGTAGATATGGACAATTGTGATTCTGAATTGGGTCCATAGCCAAATAAGAATCAAGTATCCCAAGAATTGTCTCATTTCAAGCAATTTAGAAAAAATTGCCTGGTCATAGCCAAGGCTTTAGAAAACCTCAGTCTTACACTGGGCCTCATCAGGCTTACAGTCCATCAATGAACCCAATTACCTTCTCTAGAAGTTACAAATGAACTGTGGATTTAAATATTACCCTTTGAATTAAGTAGCAAATTAGGTAGAGAGATGTGAAGAAATACCCTGTGACTCCCTTTAGTGGGAACCCTGGCAGGAAAATATCCCCCATATGTCAGAGAATGGTCATAGCTGTGTATATGGGGACAAGCCAGCCTCCCACTTCCTCTGGACCCTTCCAGGATGGGCATGAGCCAGGAAGAGCTGGGACAGAAAGAGGGCCTAAAAACTAAAGGGTAGTTTTTTTCAGGTTGTGCAGCAGGAAGCATCGGAAGCTTGCTAACTGTGTGAAAAAAGAAAAAACTTCTAAGGTGCAACTAATTTCATGCTTCTCGTATTCTGCTAGTCAAGTTCTTCCTTCTTTTCTTTTCTTTTTTTTTAATTTTTATTTAGGGGTGAGGACTCAGACTACCTTGGGCACACTTAAAGAAACCAAGAAAAGGTTTTCTTTACTGTTTCTTTGGATTTTCACTGTCTGGTGGTTATGAATAACACTTTAAAAAAAAATCAATTTTCATTCTCCACCCTAGACTAATTAAGTTCCTCGAAAGGGGACCCAAGCATCAATATAGAACTCTTAAAAGTTAAGAAACCTCAAAGAGACTAGTAGAATGTGGGTTCCTCACAGAAATTGTAGTGTGTGCAGTGTTCACTGCTGTATCCTCAGCACTTGGCAGGTAGGAGGGTCCTCCTGTCATATTTAATAATGAATGAATGAATTAATGAAGGAGAAGGTGAAACAGGGGGTAGTGGTTGACTTTTAGCAGTCCCTCCTACCTTTCTGCATGGTCTTCTTTCGTCTAATGAGTTTCCTTACTCCCTTACAGTTTCTATTTCTACCCACACCTCAGAGCCTGCCTAAGACCTGTAGGCAGTTAAGCTTCCTAGAAGTTAAGCTTCTGGGACTTCCAAGGGCTCCTGTTCCCTGAAGGAGGTGCCCATCACCACTGACCTCCTCCAGTCAGATTCCTGTGATCATTTATAATGCTTTGTGCATTTTCTATAAATATGGTTTTTCTAAGCAAAGAGCTTTTCTGATGACTAAGAAGAAATTGATGATGAGGCTTTTGGAACTAAAGCAATAATAAAACCTGTCATTTACTGAGTCTTTGTCCTCTGCCACTCCATCTGCAGTGATCAATGTGCATCATCTCTTTTAACCCAAAGCTCTGAGGTAGGTACTATGATTATTCCCATTTTTAGAGACTTAGAGGAGCTAAGTAACTTAGCTGGTAAATGCTCCAGGATTCGAACCTGGCTTGCCTCTTAACACTGTAATACAGCCAGCAGAGCCTTGATAAAATAAAATATGGACCCTCAGACCGCTAGGTTCATCCCGGTGTGGTGGTGGGGCCACGGGCTTCCAAACTGGGAGGAGGCAACAGGCCCACCAGCTGCAGGTGATCAGTGACAGTTCCCATCCTCCATCTCCCCAACAGGTGAGTGAGAGGGGGTGTGGGCTGAGACTGAAAACGGACCTTTGACTAATATTACACTCATCAGGACTTTGCCAGAAGCTGAAAGGTACCTGGGAGCTGTGCCTGTGGAGGAGTCTGTATTAGCTCAATCAAGTTTGAGTTATGCAGAAACTTCAAGATTACTTAGTCACAGTGGACATGGCTCTTTGCCTTTGCTTTTTGCTTGGAAAGAAATCAACGTGTCCCTGTATTTCTGTAAGCCCTTTTCACAAGTAAAAGGGAAGCTATCTATATGCTGATAACTTTGCATCTGGATGTGGAAACTTGACACACGGGGTGTCAAGTGGATGGAGCTTTGGGCCAGGAAAAGCGACCCCTTAGAGTTCATCAGCTCTGAGTTATCGGCTCTCTTGAAGGAGTTACTCAGGGTGACCTTGAAGAGGAAGGAGTGGTGGTTGGTCCTGGGAACTCAACCAGAACCATTTGGAGTGGAGGAACTGAGTTGCTGAGGGTGAGACCTGAAGCACTGCCCTCTTTCCAGGGGCACAGTGCTGGTGGGCAGGGAGTGTAAGGCTGGCTTTTCCTAGAAACAGGACTGATTTAGATAAGAGCCTACAGCTATTTCCAGATAATGTGGGAATGGGAAACCAAAGGAGGCTGTGAATCTTTTTTGCCTTGAAACTCCACAGAGGGAGAGAGGAGAGAGAGAGAGAGAGAGAGAGAGAGAGAGAGAGAGAGAGAGAGAGAGAGAGAGAGAGAGAATGAACGTTTACCAGCCTTGTGTAGGAGAGAATCTGGGGTCCGGTCTGGTCTTCAGGTCAGCCCAGCCAGAAAAAGTGAAGGAGGGAATCAAGGCACCATTTCTTCCCAAGCCTTTGGTGTAGGCTGAGTTTCAATCACTTCTCTCCCTAACTACATGCTCATCTCTGCCATGTCTTCTTTCCAAGTTGGGAAAGGGACAGCTCAGATATCAACCCTTCTAGGAAGGCATCTCTGACCTGTGTCCCTTGCTGGGCTAGAATCCCTATCTCCATATTGCAAACATTTCACTAGGCCCAATGATAAGTGATTCTGTGTGTGTCTGCCCCTCTATCTTGACCAGGTATGCTTTGAAAGGATACACTCTCTTCTCTGTATGCCCAGCACTTATCTCAGTGCTGGAACACAGTGGGCACTTAATAAATGGAGGCTGTTACTCATTGTATTTGAGCCCAAACCATTATATTGGGGATTGGGGGCAGGGCATGGAGAGTTTAAAATGGGTAACAGGAAACAGACTTTACTCCAGGCTGGAGCTGTTGAAAGTCTCCTAATGCCTTTCTCTGCTAAACCACACCTGAATTGTGTGGTTTATCATGGGGATGAGTGCTACCCCAAGAAAAATTGAGGTGCCATTAACAGAACAGGGGGAATAGGTGCTGGCACCCCAGTCTACAAGAAAATAGAAGTCAAAGGCTCATAGTAGGAGAAGTGAGCTGATCAGTCTGAGGTCGTCGTTGGACTAGGGCAGAGCTGGGGCTTCCGCTCTTGGTCCTGGCTGTTGAAAAGTACTCTTAGGAAAGAACCCACTGGAACCACCTCATCTAGCTTCCCATTAATGAACAAACGACTTTTCCCATCAGCCCTGCAGATAATGATTTCTTTTCTTTGTGACGCCAGTTACAGCAGCAACAGCCCAGCTATCTAGGAAGTCCTTATCTTTCTTTCTTTCTTTTTTTAAAAAGATTTTGTTATTTTTAGAGTGAGGGGAAGGTAGAGAGGCAGAGAGGGAGAGAGGCATCAATGTATGGTTGCCTTTCACCTGCCTCCAGCTATAGACCTGGCTGGAGACCAGGCTTGCCACCTGGTTATGTGCCCTGGCTAGGGATTCGAACCAACGACTTTTGGGTTCACAGGCCAGCACCTTATCCACTGTGCAGAAGTCTTTATATCAAAAACACAATTCCTGCTTCAGCTCCTGATCTGAACTTCTTATGACTTCACTGGTTTTGAGAGGTCAAGTAAATAAAGTCACATATGGTTTTTTTTTGTTGTTGTTTTTTTTTTACATATTTTTTATTCTTGTAATACAATTGTTTCATTTTTCTCCCTTACTCTCCCCTGCCCCATCCTACTCATCCCTTCACCCACAGTCAGTCCCCACCTCATTGTCTATGTCCATGGGTCTTTCACATTGACTCCTCTACTAAACCCCTACCCACTCCTCAATTACCATCATTCTGCTCTTTTTTCCCCCCATGTCTTTGATTTCATTCTGCTCATCTATTAGTCTCCTGTATTAAGTAACATCATATAGTATTTGTCTTTTGCTGCCTGACTCATTTCACTAAGCATGATACTCTCCAGATCCATCTATGCTAGGGCAAATGGCAGGAGTTCATTCTTTCTCTTTGCTGCATGGAACCCATTGTGTAAATGTACCGAAGTTTTTTGATCCATTCATCCACTGATGGGCACTTAAGCTGCTTCCGGCACGTGGCTATTGTAAATAGCACTGCTATAAACATAGAGTGCGTAGGTTCTTCTGAATTGTTGTTTCAGGATTCTTGGGTTTAATCCTAGCAGTGGAATTGCTGGGTCATAAGGCAGTTCTATTTTTAGTTTTTTGAGGAAGTTTCATACTGTTTTTTCTAGTTAAAGCCATGTATTTTTTATTGCTATTTTTTTACACATCACTAATCATTTTAATCATTTGTAAGTGTACAATTCAGTGGCTTGACTCATTCACAGTACTGAATACCATTATCTATACCTTAAACTTTTTCATAATTCCCAACAAGCTCTGTACCCATTAAACAATAATATCTCTTCCCTCTCACCTCCCAGATCCTCATAAGCTCTACTCTGCTTTTTATCTCTATGAATATACATATTGTAGGTACCTTAGATAAGTGGGATGACACTGTATTTGTTTGTCCTTCTGTGCCTGTCTTATTTCACCAAGCATAATGTTTTCAAGGTCTACCATGTTGTAGCATATATTGAAATTTTGTTTCTTTTAAAAATTTATTGTTATCACATCCCCACCCCAAAATCATTGCTTTTTAAAATGATCCAGAGCCTCCACTGTGTGGCCCACTCAAGACTAGGAACCCTACTCTAACTCGCTTTAATAAAGGAAGGTATCCCCAGTGGACATCTCAGGGAAAGATGAGACCAGGTCTCCTTTTGGTTGTCAGAAGTTAGGCACTGGGGCTCTGAGGAGTTACTGTTTCTGCTGACTGGACAAATAGGGCAGACCAAAGTCCAGCTGATGTACTTCCAAACTGCCCTTGGGGAAAAAAAAGTTACAGCTGAATTCAGTAGGAATAAAGAGTGCACAGGAGAGGCTGTGTTTCACCAGACATGGTCTCTCACTCATAAACTGCTGTAATACCGACAGCACACTGAGAAGACTTCTAAGTACTTCCCTTCCCTTGCAGGACCCCAGGCACTGTTCATACTTGGAACTCAAAGTGATAGCCCCTGAAGTTCAAGCGTCAGGATTTGGAGGACCTCCTGTCTCGGTGGCTCTTTCTTGAGTCTCTGATATGGGGTGCTTAGGTCAGGGTGCTTATGTTAGCCCCAAGTAGATGTTTTGCTGGTGTCTGATTTGTTTTTCACTCTGACAATGTCTTACTACTATTATAATAGAAATGGAGGAGGAAGTATTATCCATTTACTTAAAGTCATTTTATATGTTCTAACACAGTGTGTGGCATGTAGTAGGTGCTTGGTAAGTATTTATTGAATACATAAGGAACTTTTAAGGATTAAGCTGTTATTTAAATGACTGGAGTTGCTTGATGGAATAAGAGACCCTGGGCTAGCCTTTCCCCCTCCCACCTGAGGGAGGACAGCAGTACCGTGAAGTCTGAGCACCTCCTGTTTCACAGAGAAAGCGACCAGGTCTCCACACACCCCCCTCCATCTCAAGCCTCCTTTCACACATCTTGTATGGGAAGGTAATCCCTGGCAGCAGGGAGATTTAGCTGTTATCTAGCAGACTGTTGGTGGATTAGCAAAACTTTCAGATAAAACCTTGAGGAGGTTAGAGTTTCACTTTTCTTTTCATGCCCAGGGAGCAAGGGAGAACTGGGTACTTCACTGTGCCTCTGTTAGGCCAGAATATTAATGGCAGGAGAGACAGGGCTGGGCAGTGGGCAGTGGGGTTAGGGAAAGGCTGGATTCTAGTCCTGGTTCATCCTTGATTTCCTTGGGAAACTGTGGTTACAACACTGAATTTCTGGTGGTAAACAATAATACCCACCTGATAGGGTGTTGTGCACATGAACTCGAAACTGTGGCATGAGAGACCTTTGAAGCAGTTAAAAGAAGTTTCCTGTGTGAGGCTTTTATTACTTTGCAGAGGAGACAGACTGCAAGACTGAGGGCTATGCCTAAAACACCAGGATTGTCTGGGTAGGGCCTCTGGGTGAGACCCTTTGGCTACATTTGCTCAGAAGAAACCTGAAGGGGAACTACCCCATTCCAAGTCCTATGGATATAATGAGGAACAATCGTGGTAGCAGTGACATACTTTTCTGAGGATGGAGACCCAGTGGTCTGGGTGACAGATAATTCATGACAGATAATTCATGACTGAGTTGTCTTTAATGACAACTCATCCACAGGTTCTCGAGAACACGGCCAAGCACAGTCTCAAGGATGTGCCCTCCTAAGTGACCTGTCCCTGGAGTAAGGTTGGTAAACACCTTCTGTATACACCTAATTCTCTTTTTCTGGTCCATAAGTTTTCACAGAAGTCTTCCAGGTCCTCCAGCTAGAATTTAAATTCTAGTTGCAAATATAGACACAGAATTGATGTATTTAAAAGTGCAGGGCACTATAGTAGGGTGTCTTCCATGAGAAGGAGTGAATAGTGTGGGCTGAAGACAGCTTCAGTCAAGTGCAGGCATAACTGGATGGACTCAGGGCAGATCTTCCAATAGTTATAGTACTTTACCCCTCCTTGCCTCAGTTCCCTCGCCTATAAAGGGAGAATATTAATAGTTCCCACATCATTAGGCAGGATCTGAATCCTAGTAAGTATTTAATCAAAGGCACCAGCCACACTTGTGTTGGGGATTTGGGGATGTGGAGGGTTTGAAGAAAGGAGAGATGAAGTGGGAGGCCAGCAGGTGCCGGAGCCCCAGGATGCCATGAGTAGAATGAATGCAGACATGGGGGAGCTGGCCTAGGAAAGAGCGCTCAGTGGGGAGCCCCCATTCACAGGTAGGCCTCAGGCCTCCAAGAAATGCTGGAGCACTGCAGTGGCACACTGGCACAGGGGACCCAGGGTCAGTGCTGATGACTGACTAGCTTATCTGGGGCCAGAATATGACCCTAAACTGAAGCCAACTTTAAGGTAAGGCTGGGGAGATTACACTCATCGGTAATATCCAAAGGCATATGATGTTTTATTAATATTTGAAGGGTAATAATAGATATGCTCATGTTTAATTATACCTAAAATTTATGAATGATAGCTCTTACTCCTACTCAAGACGAAGAATGTATATAAATTTTAACAGTAGTTTAAGATAGTACGAGTGCTTTATCAGCAAATTTTCAGAAAATTAAAAATCACTTTGCCCTATCACTTGACCCATCCACACCATACATACCCACATGTACAGGCACACACAACACACATGCACACATGCCAGCAGAGGAGTCTGCCCTTTATCCTGTTGGCAGTTGCAGAAGGTGCCTGAGAAGGGGCGTGACAGAATGAAGTGCTGTTTAAGAGGATTATTCTGGCTTCAGTGTGCAGGGTGGCTCAGGATACTGAGTGAGACAGGGGGACATGCCCCGGGTTATTCCAGTAATGCAAGTTAGCCTAATTCGGTGCCTGTCTTTTTCTAATTTCCCTCAGTATTGATAATGTGGGGCCAAGTTCAGCAAAGTCTAATCCCACCGAATACAGGTTTCAATCCTTCATGCTTTCCTTGCATGCCCCCCTTCATACTTGGACTCCCACCAGCCCTCCTCCCCAGCCTACCCCCTATTTCTGCTGGCCAGTCTACATGCCTCTTGGATAACACTGAACTGGGAAGCCCACTTCTCTATCCCTCACCTTCTGGAAAGGTCAGACCCTCCAATTCTGATGGAAAGTTCTCATCTTTAAGACCTCAGGAAAAGAGCACACATGAATGGCCAGCCTGGTGGCACCTACAGAGGCAGTGGACTCCAGTATGACAACAACAGTGACTACCTTTTCCTGGGGGCTACTGTGCCCAGAAGGATGCTGAGAGCTTTACAGAAATTATCTAATTTAATCCTTATGACAAACTCATGTAGTCATAAGCTATTATACTGTCCGCACCTGCCTCACATAGACAAGGCAATTATAAGGCTCAATGATATGAGATGGAGCTGGACTGGGAGCCCAGGTGTCAGGACATCTGCTTGCAGTCCCATCACTGTAGTTACTGCTCCCAGGTGCTGCCTTGAATCGCAAACCTCTTCTCTACCCACTTGGTCCAGAGGGTTTTGCTGCGTGGAGGGCAGCTCACCTGGTCTTTCAGAATCTTTGTTTTCTTATTTGTAAATTGAAGGGGGAGTAACATGGGCTGCATATTTTTGAGCACTGCAGTATATTTAGCAAATAGAATCAGATGGATTCCAATAAAACTGAAGCTGAATTAGATGCTCCCTAAATTATTTTCGTTTTGGACATTCTAGAAGACTTTTCCCTTACCACCTATTCCAATATTTCTCATTATCTTGATGTGTTTTGATCTAGCCTAAATCCCCACTGCCCATGAACTCACTCATTTTTGTGTGGAAATTCATCTCTTGGCTATAGAGAGATAAAACCCTGCCAGGGCATGTGTGTGTCTCTGTGGACTTGTGGCTCAAGTGAGAAATCTAAATTGACAGATGGAGCTGCTGAAGATTAAAGGCACAAATGTCACCCTGGCTGGTGTGGCTCAGTGGATTGAGTGATGGCCTGTGAACCAAAAGGTCATCAGTTCAATTCCCAGTCAAAGCACATGCCTAGGATGCAGTCCCAGGTCCCCAGGTGGGGTTGTATCAGAGGCAGCCAATCCAAGTTTCTCTCCCTCAATTTAGAAAAAGAAAAAAAAAGCACAAATGTGAAGCTGGAGACAGACATGTGACAATGGGATCGATGCTCAGGCTGCACTGAATCTGCACACATGGCTGAGAGCCACATTCCTTTTAACCCAACGCTACGGGAGCCCAGCTCCGGATCTGGGACTGGGGGTAGCTGTCACAGATTGGCATTCTGCTCTCACCACTGGGCTGGCACCCAAGGGCCCCTCCCTACTCCCAACCATGGCTGAACCTGAAAGCATCCATAGGAATCTGATCTTGGCCCCAGGGCAAAATCCAATCCAGGGAGAACCCATCCTTTATTTTGCTGCTTTGAAATTGGGATCAAATATGAAGTCTTATTTTTTTATTTGTTTGTTTGTTTTGTTTTTAAAAAGTCATCAGCAGGCTTCAGAGCACAGAAGCCCAGCACTTTCCTGGCATATAGCAGCAGAACTGGACTGGGGGCTATCTGAGGTGATGAGGTCTGAGTCAGCTATCCATCTTGCTGTTACCCATGCCTTTTTTCCAGGGTGCTCGGCAGGAGAGGGTCTGGGTCTGAGGAGGAGAGAAATAAAGAGATCCTGATGGATATGCATTTAGAGATGCAGGCCCTGGAATCAACAGGTTTTCCTGATTTTAAATTGAAGACAAATAGCAAATGACAGGTGAACATTTGTTTGGGGAGAGGACTTTGGGGCATTTATCTTAGCAACTATAGACCTTCCAGTGTCTGGGCTCCTGGCCCATGCACACTAGGTCTTGTTTGTAAACACAGCACCTTAGTCACACAGCTCCTGGCTGGGAGCACTGCCCTGGGTGTGCTCAGAACCCCAACCTGCTCAGGCCTGGCACTTTGGAAGGAGTATGAGAAGAGAGGCCTCTGGCAGGCAGCTGGGTCTTAGGGGACCCTCATGTTTACCACCAGGCATAGGAGAGAGGAAAAGGCAAATAGAATAGGCAAATAACAGCTTGCCTTGGTAAAGATGAATACATAGAGGATGGGCAGGTATGTAAGGGTGGGAGGGAGTTCATTGTAATTTCTTGCCTAAAAATTACAGTCACTATTAAGTAAAGCCCTTCTATTTTTTCAGTCATCTATGCCAAGAGCTTTATATATGTTCTATCCAACCACAGAACTCCATACATAGGTAAGGAATATTAGCTCCTACCTTATAAGAAAGGGAACTGAGCCTCAGGAAAATTAGATTAACTTTTCCTCAGGACACATTTAGTAAGTAGAAGAACATTTTACATGCAGAAGTGACAGACTGGGGTCAAATTCTGGCTTCCCTGGGCTCTGTGGCCCTGGGTAAGAAGTATGTATTGGCTTTATGTCTTTGCATCTTAGTTTCCTTGCCTGTGAAGTGGAAATGGCGCCTACCGTCTTGGGGAGGAGTGGGCAGGACTTTCTCTCTACAGGCTCTCCGTGGCAGGTCCATGGGGAAGGAAGTTAATTAGATAAAAGAAGTAAATTACTGAGCCCTGTGGAGAATCTGTATTTTCAAAGCATTCAGAAAATGGGACCTTTTGCTAAAGAAAAAAACAAAAAAAGAAAGAAAGAAAATGTCGTGGAAGATTAAATGTCATTTGGCCTTAGGATACTGCCAGGTATTAGGTACTAGCCTTCAATCAGTTCTCCAAGCCAAGGTCTTGTCCTCACAAATCCTTGAGAAAGTGCTTGCTTACAATAGTGTGCTGACCTTAGTGCAGCATGTCCTGCCCCTACCTGGTGTCTTCTCCCAACATTTACCCTCAGTTCTACCTTGCTGCCCTCTAGCACTGCCATCATTGCTTGTCTAGGACAGCTGGTTACCATTGCTACCTCTGCAGTGGCTTCAGAGTGGTTATTAAGTTCCATTGTTGTCACATCCTCCCTAGGATGGGCAACCCCAATTTATTTGCTGTGGAACCACACACTGCTTTCCAGGAACAAGCTGTGACCCTCAGGGTGGGAAGAACGGTGCTAGTGGCCCCTGGAGCAAAGAGGTGAGCCCTATCTTCAATCTGCCTGGGAGTCCTGTGTAGTAGTAGTCTGTGTTAGAGGTGACAAGATTTAGGAGGGTGGGCTTAGCACTAGAGATGAGAACACCAGGATGTAAAACATGTCTTTCCACCTTCGAGAGGAGGGAGCTCCTCAGGTGCAACCAAACCCTCCTCCAAAGCAGTGATTACTGCTCTCAGTAAGCACCCTGAAGCAAAGATAATGGGATAATTTTACACTCCCCACTCTTCGGGGAAGAGATCCGGGTGGAGGAATGCAGCTGAAGATGGGAAGAGGAGGGTCCTGAACTTCAAATCAGAAGAGACAAGCCTGCTGGTTATGTACAGTCAGGCTTTTCCATTTTTAAAGCTCCACTGAATTCTCTTTGAAAGCAGCCAATTTTGCAGCCTTTAATTTTCTTCCCTGTGCTCTGTTTAGCATCAAGCCATCTCCCGTTGCAATTAAGTAACCTCCTGAGGTGTGTTTGTTTGCATGATGGGACTAAGCAGGCAGGTCCTGGCTTCTTTACAGTGGCCTGTCATTTGCCTGCATCCAGGGACAGTGTAACAGCACATTCACAAAGTACCCCAGTGAGCTCACTGCAGCCCCATGCAACACACAGATCCCACAGTGAGGGTCTCAGGACTATTAAATTCATTCCAGCTCCCCAAAGGGTCAATTTATCTGTTTTGCTTTCAGGAGCAAAAGTTCTTTGTTTTTCTTTTTTTAAATTAATTGATTGTTGTACTACAGTTGTCCCATACTATCCTCCCTTAGTCTCCCCTGTACCACCCACTTCGTCTCCTCTCCCACAGTCCATTTCCACCTTGTTGTCCCTGTCCATGGGAACTAGTTGAAATGAGTAGTTCCTTGACTAAACTGTTCCCCTTCTTCTCTCCTTTACTGCCCCCTGGTTCTCTCTGGTCACTCACTGTCAGTCTGTTCCTTGTTTCCATGCCTCTGGTTCTATTTTGATCGTTCGTTTTTTTTGTTCATTACTTGCCTGTTTTAGGTGAGATCATATGGTGTTTGTCTTTCACTGCTTAGCTTATTTCACTAAGCATAATACTCTCCAGCTCCATCTATGCTGTTGTGAAAGGTAGGAGTTTTTTCTTTCTGCTGTGTAGTATTCCATTGTGTAAATGTATCAAAGTTTTTTGATCCATTCATTCACCGATGGGCACTTAAGTTGTTTCTAGCACTTGGCTATTGTGAATAGCGCTGCTATGAACATAGGGGTGCATAGGCTCTTCTGAATTGGTGTGTCAGGATGCTTCAGGTATAAAGCTAGCAGTGAAATTGTGGATCAAAACTCAGTTCAATTTTTACTTTCTTGAGGAAATTCCATATTGTTTTCCTCAGTGGCGGCACCAGTCTGTATTCCCACCAACAATGCACGAGGTTTTCTCCACATCCTCGCCAGCATTTGTTATTTGTTGATTTGTTAGTGATGGCCATTCTGACAGGTGTGAGGTGGTATTTCATTATGGTTTTAATTTGCACATCTCTGATGACTAGTGATGTTGAGCAGTTGAGCATTCTTTCATATACCTATGGACCCTTTGTATGTCTTCCTCAGAGAAGTGTCTGTTCAGGTCCTTTGCCCATTTTTTCTATGGGTTGACTATTTTCTTAGTGTTGATTTGTGTAAGTTCTTTTTTTTTTTTTTTTTTTTAAAGATTTATTTATTGAGAGAGAGAGAGAGAGAGAGAGAGAGAGAGAAAGAGAAATATCAATGTATGGCATGTGGTTGTCTCTGGAATGCTGTAAACTGAGGATACCTTCCTTACCCTCCCTATTTCTAATGAGCCACTTGGAGTCCATGGCACCTCCTTGTCTAGTTGACCATATCCTGTGGCAAGACCTCCCCATTCCTTCCATTGTTGTAGAAACATAGTAACTTCTTTTCTATAAAAAGTTCTTTCTTCACAATGAAATGTGCATGCGCCACCCACTGTTGTTACTCAGTAAATACCTTTAGAGAGACACCCTCCGGGCTCTTGTCTTTCAGACATTAGTTGGCCTTCTGTGCCCTAGCACAAGCTGTCTGGGAAGGTTCATTACATCTGTGGCACTGGGGGAATGAATCTCTGAGGGCCAGGGATTCTCCACATTATAATCCTTTGTATTTCTGTGATATTGGTTGTGATTTCTCCTTTTATTTCTGATTTTAGTTATTTGGGTCCTCTCTTTTTTTCTTGATGATTCTGGTTATAGGCTTGTGAATTTTGTTTATCTTTTCAAAGAACCAGCTCTTAGATGTTTTGATCCTTTGGATTGTTCTTTTAGTCTATGTCATTTAATTCTGCTCTGATCTTATTTTTTTTCCTTCTACTACTTGCTCTGGGCTATGTTTGTTGTTATTCCTCTAGCTCTTCTTGTAGCTGTAGGGTTAGGTTGTTTGAGATTCTTCTAACTTTTTTAGGTAGGCCTATATTGCTATGAACTTCCCTCTCAGGACTGTCTTCACATATCTCCTTATCTCCCATAAGTTTTGCATAAATGTGTATTTATTTTTATTTGTTTCTAGAAACTTTTATTTCTTCCTTGATCTAATTACCTAATTGTTAATTCATTCATTATGTAATAACATGTTATTCAGTCTCCATGAATTTGAATGTTTTTGAGTTTTTACTTGAGTTTGGTTTCTAGTTTCAAACCATTGTGATCTGATAAGATGTTTGATATAATTTCAACTTTCTTCAATTTATGGAGGCTTGTTTTGTGTCCTACCACGTGGTCTATCTTTAAGAATCTTCCATGTGCATTTGAAAACAAAGTGTATCTTGTTTACTTGGGGTGAAAAGTTCTGTATACAAGATGTCTCCAAAGTATCAAGCCAATGTCAATATAATTAAAACAGTTTGTGTGGCTGATACTCTCAGGACAGACCTCGTATATCAATTAAGTCCATTTGATCTAGAGTGCTATTCAATGCACTTGTTATTTCTTTGTTTAGAAGATCTGTCCATTGTTGACAATGGGATGTTAAAATCCCCTAATATGAGTGTCTTGTTATCAATATACTTCCTGAAGTCCTCCAAGATTTTTCTTATCTATTTGGGTGCTCCTATGTTGGGTACATATATGTTTACAAGGGTTATGTCTTCTCGATGGATTGTTCCCTTAAGTATTACAAAATGTCTTTCTTTGTCATTTTTAAATAGCCTTTGTTGTGAAATCTATTTTGTACGATGTAAGTATTGCTACCCCAGCTTTTTTTCATGCCCATTTGCTTGAAATATTTTTTTTTTCTGTCCCTTCACTTTCAGTCTGTGTAGATCTTCTGTTCTGAGGTAGGTCTCTTGTAGACAGCATACACATGGGTCATATTTTCTTATCTATTCAGCTACCCTATGTCTTTTGATTATTGCATTTAATCCATTTACATTTAAGGTTATTATTGCTAGGTTTTTGTTCATTATAATTTTCCCCCTTTGTATCTGTGTTCCTTCCTCTTTCTCTCTTTTTCTTCATGTTCTTAAAGCACTCCCTTTAATATCTCTTGCACTGCTGGTTTGGTGGAGGTGTATTCTTTTAGCTTTCTTTTGCATTGGAAACTCCTTATTTCACCTTCCATTTGAATGAGAGCCTTGCTGGATAGAGTGGTCTTGGTTGTAGGCCTTTGCTTTTCATTGCTTGGAATATGTATATATATATATATATATATATATATATATATATATATATATATATATATATATATATATATATATATATATATATACGTATATACGTATATATATATATATATATATTTGCCATTCCCCTCTGGCTTGTAGCGCTTCTGTTGAGAAATTGGCTGATAACCTTATTGGAGGACCTTTGTTTGTTATTAGCTATTTCTCTCTTGCTGTCTTTAGAATTCTCTCTTTGTCTCTGAATGTTGCTATTTAATTATGATGTGTCTTGGAGTGGGCCTCTTTTGGATCAGCCTCATTGGGACCCTGTGTTTCTTAGATTTTCAGATTTTTTCTCTCACCAAGTTTGGGAAGTTTTTTGTCATTAAGCTTTCAAACAGGTTTTCTATTTCTTGCTCCTCTTCTCCTCCTCCTGGTATCCCTATGATACAGATATTATCACATTTCATGTTGTTCGGCAGCTCTCTTAAAGCCTCCTCATTCTTTTTCAGTTTTTGTTTTGTTTTGTGTTTTTTTACACTTTCTGGGATGTTTTTCTACATTGTCCTCCAGTATGCTGATCTGATCCTCTGCTCCATCAAACCTGCTTTTGATTCCTTCTGCTGTTCTTCAATTCAGAAATTGTAATCTTTTTTAAAAATATTTTATTTATTATTTTTAGAGAGAGGGAAAGGGAGAGAGGCAGAGAGGAAGAGAGACATCAATGTATGGTTGCCTTTCACCTGCCTCCAGCTATGGACCTGGCTGGAGACCTGGCTTGCAACCTGGTTATGTGCCCTGGCTGGGAATCGAACCAGTGACTTTTGGGTTTGCAGGCCAATGCCTTATCCACTGTGCGCCAGCCAGGGCCCAGAAATTGTATTCTTCATTTCCTCCTGGCTCTTATTGATAGTTTCTATGTCCTTTTAAATGCTGGTGTAGGTCTCAGTAAGTTTTTTGTAGCTTCCCTGGAGTTCTTCATAGTTTCCTTGAATTTCTTTGTAGCTTTCTTTGAGTTTGTTGAACTCATTGAGCTCCCTTATAACCATTATTTTGAATTCCATGTCCGATAGTTTGCTTGCCTCTATTTTATTTAGCAGTCTTTCTGGGGATTTCTCCTTTCCTTTCGATGGGGAGGGGTTTCTTTTCCTCCCCATTTTAGGTGATTATTCTTGTTTGTGTCTGCTTCTTATATTGTTCTGTTTTGACTCTCTGCCTTCATGATGTGAACTTCTGTGGTAGGGGTCCTGTGGGATTCAGTGCTGCAGTCTCCTAGGTTTCAAACTGAACTTGAACTTGATGATCTTGGGATGGCCTTTATGCTGTCTAGTTGTATTTTGGATTTGGATGTTGTTGTGTTGCTATTTGGTGGGCCTTTCTCTCTGGCTAGCTGGTTGAAAATTACTACAACCACTGCACCTTGTATACTGTTATTAAGCTGCTGCTAAAACAGAACCACCAATCCAGGCAAGGTACCCACACCTACAATGATAACCCCCACCCTCAATCACACTTTCAACTGCCAGTGAGCCAGTATTAATAAGGATGTAAAGAGATAAAGACTATTATAAGGAAAAACAAATAACAGAAGCGTAACTTATTTTTTAGAGGGGAGAGGGTGAAGCAATAATAGTAGTGAAAATGGACAAGGCAATAAGAGAAAGTAAAATTTACATTTTGTATAAAAGGGGAGGGAAGAAGGCAGAATGAAATAAGAGGGAAGCATATAGCATTAGTTTAAATAGGAGTTATTATATATATGGAGGACAAGCATATGTACACACACACACACAAGGAAAATGAATAAGAAACAGGAACCAAATTAGGGGAAAAGTTTCACCATGGCACTATCAACAATCTATGAGCTCAGATTAATATAGGTGGGATGGGAGTATGAGGTAAAAAAGAAAGAGAGAGAGGAGGGAAGATGGCGACAGAGTAGAGAGCAGTGCTGATGGTGTTCTCGAGTGCCAAAGCAGCTGGAGGACAAGATAGGGAGCGTGAGACGTCTTCAGGACCCTAGGAATTGGAACGGGCAGCATCTGGACACAGGGGAGCACAGCCCAGAGGCAGAGGAGGCCAGCAGGACAGTAGGTGAGGTGTTCCGACCGACCGACCAGCGGGCCGAGGTTGGCTCTGGGCAGAGGCAGCTCTGCCCAGAGGGGTGCATTTGACCAAGGCAGCTCCGGGCTCCCTGGCGACTGGAAGTCTCAACAGTGAAGTGCGGGCGGCGAGGGCAAACACCGTAGGGAACCCGGAATTGAACTCTTGCAGGGGAGGGACTGTGTGAGAGACTCACTCCTGCAACAGGGAGAGGAGGCTCCGCGCGCGCGGGGCTAGAGGAGGAGGAGAAGAGTCCTGCGGGAAGCCAGAGCGGAGGAGGGGGAGGTGCGCCGGCCAGGGCAGCAAGAGGGCCGAAAATGGTGCTGCTGGGCCCCTGGGGAAACAGCAGCTAGAAGCCCCTGCCAGGGGGGAGGCCCAGCCCTGCGCAGCCACACAGGCCCCCGGGCTCCGCAGAAACTCCAAACGGCAACCCAGAGAACCGGCGAGCCAGGAACTGGTAGCGGGGACAACTGATCCGCCATTGCCGAAGACAAAGGCCACACCGCCCACCCCTGGGAGGGGCTCATCACAGAAGCCTCGTAAAGGGCTCCGCCGAGAGCTGGTTGGCTTGGAGGAGTGGTGCCCGCCCCGGAAGGGCGGGACAGTGTAGGCGGACCCTGGACAGTGTTGACTCACAGGCCAGGCCTCCTCCTGGAACTGCGGGGGTGGGGCCAGTCGTCATAGGGACCAGCGTAGAAGTTGCAGGCTGCCCTAAAGAAGTGCTGGGTGCTCATCACGGGCAGGAACCTCCGCCAGGAGTGGGAGGGGGCACCCTGCGGGCTCCAGAACACTGGCAGCCCTAAAACCCAGCCAGGCTGCAGAAGGCCCAGCCTACCTGGGGGCGGACACTCACAATCAGCCCTACTGTGACAATCAGAGGCCCTGCCATGCACCAACATCAGCTAGAATATAGACTATAGAATATAAAGTCCTGACCAAGAGAA